>AJFK01000136.1:0-33122 GCA_000467715.1 Hysterium pulicare CBS 123377
CAACCAAGTAGACTTATCACGTAAGCTTAAGTAGGTTCATCAAGTAGGCTCATTAAGTAGGTTTATATCTCTCTTCATCTCTCTACCCTTCAGCCTTTTTCTTCTTCTTCTTCTTCTTCTTCTTCTTCTTTGTTTAGACTTTAGAGGTAGTAGATCAGGGTGCAAGCCCTAACACCTAGTTAGATATTATATTTAGTAGTTTATAGAAAGTCTTGATGTTATAATAACTTATTATTCTAGCTAGTCTACTGTCTACTTTGCTATCTAATCCAATACCTCTGAAGTTCGAATAAAGATGAAGATGAAGTTAAAGGCTGAAGGCGAGAGAGAGAGAGAGAGAGAGAGATTATATTCTAAGGAACGATCTGATGAATCATGGTAGGCTGTAGAAAACCACCATATTTTATAAGGAGACCACCATGATTCATCAGGTAGATCACGATGTATCATCGAAAGGAAAACCCGTAGGGAAAAGATCGAGGGGCCGAGATTGGCCCGACGCTTAGGAGAGTTAGAGGTTGCAATCGTCGAAATCAACCTACAGCTTCACCATACGCATGGGGAACAAGGTACAGCGCTCACAGAGGAAGAATTATGCACCTCGCGGGTTCGTCTTTGATCTTTCTACCTTGAGAAAACCTATAGCTGCTTCTCTCCGAAGTGCAGAACGCACATCACCGACACCGAACTGCCAGCATTGACATTGTCCCCAAAACTTAATCACACTTCTAACCTGTACATCCCTAGCTTGAAAGCAGAAAGCTGGTTTAAAGCACATGCAGAAGTGCGTTTGTAACCTTGTCGGGCAAATATCGAGACGTTCTAACGCGAAAGCGAGGCCTATCCTGTTGACGTTTCATTTATGGGTCATTGTCGATAGGACCCTTGAAAGTTACAATGCTATCTTCGTCGTTTTATCCACCGTCGGCTCAAACAATACTCATTCAACCATTAGACTTGTTATTCCTGAGACTGCGGGCGAGGCACGGGTTTCATACCGCTCTGTCATGGCAGATGTGGAGTGCAGAAACTTAAGAATTCTCCGAGAATGCTTCGAGATGGGTTACCCCACAACCACAAGGCTCACTACCCAGCATCGATTCTCGACAATAAATGCGTGCAGACTCTTTTAGACTGATCAATACCTTCAGTTTTGAATCAATCATGTTCCTTCGTACGATCTCGTTAAGAGACCGCTCTCTAGAACTCAACACTCTATCTATGGGTCTTCTGGAGACTCATTATCAATATTGGCGCTGCTTGACCTTCCAAATTGATCAATTTGAGATAATGAGTCAACAGTATCATCGCACAAACCAACATCGTATCTTTCCTTTCTCTCAGCTTCAAGATCGCCACTGATCTGCCGCTTACCGCCGTCCATGCTCGCTTCAGGTCAGAACAAGAGCTGCATCATGCACAAGCATGCAGAAGCTTTTGACAGGCTTTCTGACTTATGCCGACCTTCCCATTGCCTGTGCGTAAATGGGAAGTGTCCAATTCGGCGGGCGAGAAAGGTGAAACTTCGCCTAAAACCACAGGGAGTTTCATCCTCCTAATCGGGATCACTGATAGGTCAACTTGTCGAGCATGGAATTGACGCCCCAAAGAAACATACTATTTCATTTTCAATTAAGATATACGATTCTCCTGAAGGGGTTAGTATTGCTTCCGCTTTTGGACAGTTCTCGTTAATAGATGTATATCAGATCGTCCCGGATGCAACCCCTCCGCTTGACCATCGCCAAGCATGAAGTGCCAAGCTGCTCCACCGTGTATTCCCTTCTTCAACTGTCTTACAGTAAAGAAATCCACATGCATAACCCCAGCGAAGAGAACAATGGACTGTGATGCCTGAATTCACTCTGCAGCGAGAGGAAAGATTTACAGAACAAGTGGGACTTCGAGACTGACTTTGTATCACTCAAGCCATCAAGCTCACTCGTAATACCTCAAGCTCACTTGGCATCGTGTCAAGCTCTCTTGGCCTCATGTCAAGCTCCCTTGTCCTTAAATCAAGCTTGCTTGGCAATCTTGCTGTTATGCTCATAAAGAAAGCTTCGTCTCCAGATGATGGGTCCGGAGATCGGAGAAGCCGTTGCAGACAACGTATCGAAGGTCATTTTTCAAAAAATTTACATTCATTTCTTAATTCATTCGTTATAATTCCCGTTCTAGGTGGCTGGCCCCAATGGAGCGAAGTATCTCACGTGCAAGCGTTGATCTCGACGCCACAACCCCCCGCAGGGCGGCAACGTTGTCCAAAGAGTTTTCAGCGCAAGATGTCGAAGACAAAGCGGCCTTCACAGAGATACCGATGAAGTCTGCCGTCGAGACTACCACAGCCATCTACCCGGATCGGTCGCCTCGTAGCAGCTTCTCTCTCGACGATGACTCCTCTCGCGGCCCTCGAGACTTTAAGGGTCATGTCCTCCACGTTCTTCAAGTTTTCAGAAAGTTTGGCAAGTTCATTGGGCCAGGCTTCATGGTGTCAGTCGCGTACATCGACCCAGGAAATTATGCAACCGATGTGGCCGCTGGTTCAACCTTTCGATTTGACCTTCTTTTCGTCATCCTCATGTCGAATATGTTTGCTATCTTCTTGCAGTCGTTGTGCACCAAGCTAGGAACTGTGTCTGGTCTCAACTTGGCCCAGCAAAGTAGAGCGCATATGCCCAAGTACCTGAACATCTTCCTCTATGTGCTGGCGGAGACGGCCATCATAGCTACGGATATTGCAGAGGTAATTAGGCACAATTATGCAACTGAGCCAGACTCGGAGCTAATTCTACACTAGGTCATCGGCTCAGCGATAGCATTGAACCTGTTGTTCAAGATCCCTCTTGTGGCTGGCTGCCTAATTACCATGGCCGATACCTTCTTCATCTTGATCTTCTACAACCCCGCTGGAGGTTCAATGAAAGGGCTACGAGCCTTCGAGTTCTTCGTGATGGTCCTAGTGCTGGGGGTAGTCGTCTCATTCTGCATTCAGCTCTCACTTATCAGAAATACTCCATTTGCGGACGTCATTCGAGGTTACCTACCATCAACGACAATCCTAAAGTCGCAAGGGTCAGTAATACCCCCTTCCAAGTCTTAATTATGCTAACAGACATATACAGACTCTTCCAATCTTGCGGTATTCTAGGGGCGACCGTGATGCCTCATTCCCTCTATCTCGGGAGTGGCGTCGTTCAATCACGTCTCCTCGAATTCGATAAGAACGCAGGCATCGTAGACAAAGACTTCAAAGACGACGGACCAGAACCGCTGTATCGTCCGTCTCTGAAATCCATCCAGTACTGTCTTCCCTACTCCATCGCAGAGATTGCCCTCTCCCTCTTCACCTTCGCCCTCTTTGTCAACTCCTCGATCTTGATTGTTGCCGGCGCGTCGCTCGCCGGTAATGATGGTGCCAGCGATGCGGATCTCTTCGATATCTATACTTTACTCGCAAAGTCCATTGCCCCTGCTGCTGGAACAATCTTCGCCCTTGCACTATTGCTTTCTGGCACCAGCGCCGGTATCGTGGCTACGATCGCTGGGCAAATTGTTTCGGAAGGAGCTATTCAATGGTCTGTCAAGCCTTGGATTCGACGCTCAATCACTCGCGCCATCTCTATCACCCCGTCTGTCATCATTGCTGCAGCTGTGGGCCGGCAGGGTCTGAACGAGGCACTACTCATCACCCAAGTGATGCTGAGCGTGTCTCTTCCTTTCGTCTCCGCGCCGCTCATTTGGTTCACATCGAAAGAGAAGTACATGAGGGTGGCGACTGATGTGAAGGGAGGATTCGTAAGCATGGTCAATAGCAAGTTGACAACCTTTTCCGCCATCATCGTCTGGGTTATTATGTTTGTTATGAATATGGCACTTCTGGTGCTGGTTGCTTTGGGCCAAACATAAGCAGTACGAATATAATACCGAAAGAAGCCACATATAGACGGTATACCGGTTTATCACACTCGCTTTTCTGACTGCCTGCGCTGCTATTATCATCACCCTTGGCCGGCCCGGGGGAGACGAAGTAAGCCCAGGAGTCATCAATGTATAAAAGTAAAATCTAAAACGAATGCATGAATAATTCTTAATACGCCTCTTAGACTTTTTCAGCTGGTTCTGCTTGTTTAAACATCGCTTACAGATTCGTTTCCCAGGTCGAAAAAGCAATTTGGGTGGCGAGAATACTATCGGGCCGCTGCCCCGTGGCGGTGCTGCCTTCACTAGCGCCACAATGACCCGAATCCGAGACACCCTAAGATTTGCTACGGCTCATTTAAATCTCCCAGGACATATTTCGAACTTCATTAACTCATTTTGGAATTAAGTAGGTGTTTTGGGACACGAAGATCAAGAATGAAGTCCTTCATATATGCTCCTTTAGAGTCGGCCGAACATATCCGTCTAATTTTCCGTCTCCCTTTCCTCCACAGGAAATCTATCATGCAACATCGGCCATGTGAAACTAGACGAGAAAGAACTTCCGCCCAAATACTCCGCTCTCTCCTATGTCTGGGGAGAAAGTGTCTCAACCGTGCTATTGGATGTTGGCGGGAGTGTCCTGAACATCACGCCGAATCTAGAGGAAGCATTACGCTACTCTTTGAAGCGGAATCCGAACGAATATCTATGGATCGATCAGATCTGTATTAATCAGAAAGATTATAGAGAGAGGAATTTGCAGGTGGGGCTAATGAATCTAACTTATGAGAGTAAGTGGACCCGCCCTCACAATCTCACCAGGCCATTGAAGAAACGGTCCGGAGACTGATGTCCTCCTAGGAGCTCAAACTGTCCTTGCATGCATAGGCCTCGGGCGTGAAGATACACCCCTCGCAATCGAATGGATCGAAAAGGTAGCGATTCTAGCCAAAGGCGTAGACGATGATGTTTTCGGCACAGACAACGAGGAGGAGCGCGAGAAACTTGAAACGCAAGAGGAAGTCATGCTCGAGCAATCTGAAGAGTTGGGTATACCGTTTTCGAATACGGAAGCCTGGTCCGCTTTCTCGTGGGGAGCATGCCATAGATTGGCATCTTGTCAAGAAAGCTACTTCGTGGTATTCTTGGAAAGCAGGCAAAATTTTCGACGCCTATGATAAGACACGCTAAATCGATGGAATCAACTGCACTGTCCACATGAATCTAAACTGGAGGAGTAGATGGGGTGGTGAATATTTCGCAGACCGAATCGGCCAGAAAATACGACCGCAATATCGTTATGATCTTCTCCACACTCTTGGAGCAGTTCCGCGGAAGACAAAGCTCAGAGCCTCGCGATAAAGTATACGCCCTTCTTGGTGTCAGTTGCGAGGATTTTCAGGAGAAGACAAAGCTGCTCGTGAAGCCTGACTACTCGAAATCGATCATGCATACATTTAGAGCTGCCGCAAGGGCTATGGTTCTTGAACCCCATGATTACTACGGGAATCTGAGCATTATACTGAGTTCGTGTCTGTATCGAAATGAGCGAGAACCGGGATGGCCTAGTTGAGTCCCAGATTGGAGGATAAGAGAGATTTGGGATATGGGAGTTATGCTGGACCGCATTGAGCCTGCTGGTAGGAACAAGTTCAGATATCTCGAGCCTCCGGATGAGAATAGTCTAAGAGTTGAGGGAGTGGTGGTTGGGAAGGCTATGTATAAGAGCCATCATCATCATGGCGGGCACATATTGGTTTCCGGCTAGCAATCTCCGGGAAGCGCAGGAAATCTGCCGGGAGTATATGCCGTTCTATGAGACGGGCGAAGACGTCGATACAGCTTTTGCGATGGCGCTTATCAGGGGGAAGCTTCCGGAGTATATTGTCGATGCTGGGACGTCAAACGAGGAATACGCGAAGAACTTCATCCCGTTTGTGGAAGCTGCTGCTTTGCCGAAGACGACTGACGAAGAAAGAGAAAGAAGATGGGATGCGCTTGAGCCATATGTAAAAATGGGGTTCGGCCCGGCTTGGTTCGATTACTTTATCCGGGCATATTGTGAACGGAGGCTTTTCGTTACGGATACCGAATATGTAGGTGTAGGGAACCATCATATGGAAGAAGGAGACGTGATTGCGGTGCTTTGGGGTCTGGACGTTTCCTACATCCTGAGGCCGAAAGAACTAGACGGTGAGGTCAGGTATGAGTTTGTTGGGGAAGCATACTGTCATGGTGCGAATGAATACGTTGAGAGTCTGGAGAAAGGCGAAAAAGGGAAGACGATATGTGAACAGATTATACTTGTTTAAAGCGCTTCTAGCAATGTATCTAATTGTTCTTATTCGTTCACTTCTCGTTTCCTAATGCAAGACGTGTAACCTTACCGCATCACCTCCGCAATAACTGCACGGTCCGAAGGTATGTATTGTGCGTGGCAGCAGCCTAGGTGTCAACTTCGTCGAGGCGATTTGTACGATATGGAGTGGACATGGGGGGCGTGTGTCCAGGTCGGTATTGGAGGTTGGAGGCATGAAGCTGTGAAAGCGCGACAGATTGGTGTGGGGCATTGATTTCTAAGCCGCAACAGCACATCTCAATCACCAACTTCACTCTCTGCCATCTGGTGGCCCTTGATACAACGTCCCCTAAGTCGACATGACCAACGACAATCAACCCCGTGTTCTTCTCTTCGGTGCTGGAAGCGTTGGGGCCGTGTATCTCTATCTTCTCTCCAGGAAATCCATCGTCACCGCTGTGTGTCGGTCCAACTACGACTTCGTCAAGCAGAATGGCTTTACCATCAACTCGGCCATTTTCGGTCAAAATATCCACTTTGTCCCAACTGTTGTGCGAGACTGTGCTGAGGCTGTTTCCGCCGATCCAACGCCGTTCGACTTCATCCTAGTCTGTAGCAAAGCGATCCCGGGCACGATACCTGCCAAAGTAGCGCCTGCCGTGAAACCTGGGCATACCGTCATCGTCCTCGTCCAGAACGGAATCGGAATAGAAAAAGAATATCTAACGGCGTTTCCAGGCAATCCCATTGTCAGCTGTGTCGTCTACCTCCCGGCAACTCAAAGACCGCAAGGAACCATCAAGCATGGAGAGGTGGCGCGGCTTGAAATTGGACCTTATCCATCAACGGCATCCAGCGCATCTGCGAAGGCGTTTGCGGAGCTGCTGAGAGCCAGCGGAGGGACTGTTGAGCTTTATGATGATGTCCAGTTGAAACGCTGGTATAAGTTAGTTGTCAATGCCTCTTGGAATCCCATCTGCGCCTTGACTTTGTCAACGGACGTGCAGTTCATGAATTCCTCACCTACCTCAACGGACTTGGTCTACGGTACCATGCTAGAAGTCGCCGAAATTGCTAGTGCCTGTGGATATCCCATCTCTCGCGAAGAGGTCGACCATCAAATGGGGCGTGCAAAGGCTCGCATATCTAACTCGACCGGAGTGGAGCCAAGCATGTTGGCCGATGTCAAGGAAGGAAGGAAGATGGAGGTAGAAGCTATCTTAGGCAACACGATACGGATGGCTCGAGACAAAGGAGTGGAGTGTATAAAACTTGAAGCTTTGTATGCACTTACAAAGGCTTTGGACGTTCAGATATCGAGCCCGAAGTGATAGTAGTAATGGGTTTTGATCTCCTTGACCCAAGATAGTTCTTCTTGGCTTCCTTCACCTCTCTTAGTGAAACTCTTTCTTCTTCTTAGCGCCTCGGATTGCGGCAGTTCTTCTTCACTACTTCATGGTCTTCCAGTGGTACAGTTCGACTTGCCCTCTTACTCGCTTTCCAGTGAGGCATTGTTCCTTGAGTTATGCCAGATGATCCCATTGTAAGCAATCACAAGTATGCAGCCTCCATGGCATTATGCCAAAGGATGAGCAAGTTAACGGCGAAGGGGTCGTTGAAGGTTCGACCGTCATTGGCTGACCGGGGCATGCCAAGACACGTTTCGAACAATTTCACCATCAACTTTCCTTCACTTGCAACATCTGACCACTTTTCGCTTGCTCGGCCGGATTCATTGTCGGCACGGTAACAATACACGCTCGATTCGAAATCACCTCACCCACAACATCTTCAAACCAAACACCATCTTGACATCCACTTGCTGTCGTCAATCACCTCGTCTTAACAACTTCTGCTGTCAAGGACGACGTCTTGTTAATTCTACCCACAATCTCTCTGTGGATTCTCATTCTACTCTTGATAACATCAAGCGACCACATCGTTTACTTTTCTATTTCCTCAGCCCCGCCAGACACCATGGGTCTCCTCTCCGGGGTTCTCAAGTGTGCCGGGATCGTTATCGCAGCTGGCATTGCTCATTACTACTTCCCCAGATACATTGAGGGCAAGACTCAGGAACTGATTGCATCTTTTTCGAATCCATCCCCACAACCCACGCCAAACGGCGCACCCACCTCACCGTCGGCTTCAAGTTCCGCTTCACTTACCTCGAGCTCAACCAACGCCCCTGCTGGTGGTCATGGATCGCCTACTTCTCCACAATCTCAATCACCACATAACTCGCAGACGCCTGTTGGATCTCAGCAGCTCGGACCAGGCGCTCAAATTCAGACACCTCATGGCCCACAACCAGCTCGTCCTGCACGATCGGAGCCATTGACATCTCCTCATCGCAATAGGAATGACCCTTATCCATCAGATGCAAGGTCGCCTGCTACCTCCACAGTCTCTTCGACTTCTTTCCCAGCTACGCAAGGCATCCTTGTCATACCTGGCCAAGTATGGGTCTACAAGTATGGCGGGTACCGTTGGGTGCCTTTGAAAGATGCTATCGAACATCACAATCACCCCGACCCCAACGTCGACAGCAAAGTTGCCACAGAACCCAACATCCAGGTGCAAGTCACCGCAGCGACACCTACCTCCGCCAATGACGACGCAATCTCGCCACCAGCCGTCAAGTGTCCGCCGAAGGATCCTCAACTTCTTCACCCAACTTGGACTGCAGCGTCCGGTCCTAAGCTTCTTCCTAACACATCCAATACCAATCTCCCAGCACGAGCAATTGAGTCTCTTTCTCACATCGCAACAGCTGCCGTTCAGAATCCTGATATTCGTCGAGCCCCTCGTCCTGCACCAACTCCCCCTCCAGCTCAGGTTCCCCAACAAACGTTTCATCTGTTGTGTGTGGAGCTTGCACAACATACTGGTATTCTCCATTATCATGCCGAGGAAATACTACAACATTTCTCGAATCGAAACAATGCTTATCGTAGTACAATGTATGTGCTCGTTGAGCACATCAAGAAAGCGTACGGAGGACTCTCCCTTTTCAAGCCTACTGGCCTGACCCTCAAAGAATCCTCGTTATTTGGCTGGCACACTGTTATAGAAGGGCTCTACCTCGAACTCGTACCATATGGATATTGTATCCTGAAGTCCGGTAACTCGGAAATCATCTATTTTATTCAAGGGTTACAGCAGTTTGGTGCTTTTTTGGGTCTGGACTTACCTCAAATGAACTGTATCCCACCGCCTCAAGTGCCGACGATACCTGGGTCAGAACCCGAGGCTGATCACACGTCCACCACTTTGATCTCTAGCCCTTCTTCAAATATTTCGCTTTTGCCTCCTGGTGTGGACAGCCCGTCTCAACCAAATTGGGTTAGGAATAGACCCTCCAAATCTGCCTCTGCCTGGAAGTCCAAGAAGCCTCGCAATCGTGCAGTCCAGCCGGCCTCTGGGCCATCTGGCGATGACAGGTCGCAGCCGGCAGGTGATGTCAAACGCAAGCGCACAGCTGGTGTCCAGGTTCCCGGGGCTAGGGGAGATGAGGAAGTTCCCCTCACCCTGAATGAGGAAGAAGAGATTGTAAACCTTCTGGCTGCGCAAACCCCGGAAGAGATTGCCAAGGCCCTCGCTGCCTCTTCAAACTGGCTTGGAGGTGGCAACCCAAATGGTCAAGCTTCTGCTACAGCCCGTCCAGCTCCCTCCTTCAGCGGCAAAGGCAAGGGCAAGGCTACGGAAGAGGTGGTGGCAGCCCAGGAGGGCAATGCCGCCCCCTTCCAAAACCCTGTCCCCACTTCTGCTCAACCCGCTCACAGTCTGAGGGAGCGTTTAGAGAAGCAGGCCCGGACCCTCTACCGTACCTCTATTACTCTCCGCACGGAATGTAGGTCAAAGAATCAGTCTTTGGGTTTGGAGCGCGTGGCTCGGGTCCGTGATATGATCTCCAATGCGTATAAGGGTCTCTCTGTTGAGCTTAAGGACGGCACAATTGATGGATCTGACGTGCCGGAATGGACGAAGGCATTTTCTTTCTTCTACTCTGACGTTTGGTCGGAATACCAATCACTTCTCGAGCAGCATTCATACGACTTTGAGGCATTCAACGATGATGTGGAGGGTATCATCGTCTTTCTTTCACTTGAGAAAGGATACGAGTGATCTGTTCAACTGGTTATGTGTATCTTTCTCCCGATGCTGGAATTGTATTAAGACTCTTGCTGCGTTGATGTAAAATAGACTCTTCACTCTCACAAATCGATGGTTCATTATGGTTCAGCAACCTTCTTTGGTATATAGCGCAGAGACCAATTTCGTGCTGTGTAGAACGGTCACTCAGGATTTGAATGATGTTTACTAATATCTCCCGAAGCTCTTTCTCCAGAGGTTCCCGGTCGTACGGAACCATTCCAGGCCAGTCCTCAACCATGGAACCGGTGTGGCCCTTGCATTCCTCCTGTGGACGGGTAGATCTCGGAGGAGCCGCCGACTGCTTGTGTTACTCCAGCCCTGTGTAACGCTACCTCAAAGCGTCAAGAAATGACCGACCCATGGTTTGAAAGAAGATTTCCTTCTGTAACCTTCCGTTCAAGACTCGACACCTCCCCGTATCTACCATTGTCTCCCTTTCTCCCATTTCCTTTCTTTTCCTACGCTCTATCAACACTGATTCTGGACCTTCCACCGCCAGTTGGACATCTCCATCCCTTCAATGTCGACTCCGTCATTTGGAAGTCAACCATTCGACATCAGCAAGTTCGATTTGAACAATCACTCGTCCTACGTCGCAAGTGTATGCGAGACAAACATTACTCTCCTTGCTCTTGTGGGACTCTTCGTCGGCTTGAGGTTGTTTGTGCGGTCGTACATGGTTCGGAATGTCTTTCTCGACGACAGTACGTGTCATATGTGTTTTAGATGTACGCGTGCCCTCGGAATTGACGAGGCCTCTACAGTTTTGATAATTATTGCGGCCGCTTTCACAATGGTTCTCTCAGCAGTTTGCTTAGCTGGTAGGCTTGTCTCCCCAGGACATCTGTAGGATATGACGTAACTTCCTTCTTGCAAAGCAACCCATCATGGATTGGGCACACACATATGGTTATTGAATCGCTCGACGCTCTTCAAGGAGATTAAGGTTTCCATCCAGGTCAGTATCTGGTCCACCTATCATCACCGAGCCGTAGTAATCCCTTCCAATGCTGACATGTGCACCTGAAACAGTACCTCTTCGTGTGCCAGATCTTCTACGCCTGTGCTATAGCTTTCACCAAAATCTCCATCATCGTATCCTATCTCCGTCTAATCCAAGACCAAAACTTCCGGACCTTGATGTACGCGACCGGCGCCGTCATCGTCGGCATGTGGATATGTTCCGTATTCGTCGTCATCTTTCAATGCGAACCAGTATCGGCAGCTTGGGACTTCGAAACGAAGGGAAAGTGTATCAAGTTTGTGGATTTTCTCTACGCGAGCTCTGCGGTCACTATTTTAACGGATATTGCGCTTACAGTGCTTCCTCTCCCACATTTCTGGAGGCTGAAATTGCCGCGGAAGCAGAAAGTCATTCTTTGCTTGTTGTTCTGCGGTGGCGCCGGGTGAGTTTGACTCACAAATTCCTTATGCGGATCTAAAGATAGTAGCTAACATCTCTGAAGGGCCTGCGTCGCGAGCATCATTCGTTTGACCAAGCTACACATGTTGGAAGGAGAAGATGTTACATGTAGGTACCTGCATCTTTTGGACGCCAGAACCCCAAGACTAACACCACACTCTCTCAGATCAAGCCGTCCCATCCCTCAATCTATCCGTAATCGAATGTAGTCTCGGCATCCTTTGCGTCAGCATCCCGGCACTCCGCCCCCTCGCAGTAACCGTCTTCCCATTCGCGTTCCGCAGCGTTCACTCCAACCCAAAGAGATCATTTGGGAGTAGCTGGAGGATCAGCAAGGGACCAGCTACGCCCCAGAATGCGCTCCAATCTTTCGAAGAGATTAGGCTGTCACAGATACCGGGTGCTGAGTTGCTGGGAGAAGAAGGCGAGAACACGGGATACGGGAATAGGGTTGAAGTAACTTCAACTCCGCCGCCGAAGAAAGCTTATTTCAAGATGAAGAGCTAGACGAATAGGCGCTTGTTCCCCTGAGGTCTTGCAGCATCAGATACAGCTTCTAATAGCGACCTACCTTTAGTCAGCCCCTAGGCGACAAGCATAGGGATGGTGTAATGCGCCTCTTCCCGACATGCCCGAACCGATCCTGCGTCCCGCCAGATGTGACCTTGCATGACTCGGTAAAGAGATGGATTTCGCCTCTAAGCTATGAGGGGGCTTGACCGATTGCTTGAGGAGACTTGATTCTCCCCGCTTCAAAGAGAACTGGTGTGCTTGTAAAGCCAGTGTACCGCTCTCGTGATCAAACGCAGATGAGGCCTGTAGCGGACGATGGAATGAAAGCCGGGGCAGTGGGCCTTTCAGTCGGCGAGTTGTATTCAGTGTGGGATCAAGGTAAGGCGGCGAGAGAGGGTGTACGCATGGTTCAACCGTCTTTCCCTAGTCAGCATCATGTTGCGCACGAATCGCATCCCCAATGGCGGTAGGCAGCTGGTTACGCATCATATTCTGACATTCACCATGTCCCGTTTCGGTGCTATGCCGTCATCAAGCATGCAAAAATCAAGCTGGTGTCCCCCGGAAAGCCGAGCGGGCGGCCTAACCTAAGCCTAAAACAGCCATCTTGGCGACGAACACCAACTTTCGAAGGTGAAAAGTGATGATGGCCATGCGGCAGCATCGTGCAGTGAGTGCTGGAGACGATGGCGACTATCGGCCGTTATGAGAGGGTATATGTATCAGCCATGTCGGCCTCCGCATTTCCTACTTGTTTCAACTCTACACGTCGCTGTCCCATCGCTTACCTTCAACACCACCTTGAGCACAACGCAATGAAGCTCTCACTAGCAACAACCCTCCTCTTCACATCCCTTGCCCTCGCCCTCGCCTCTCCCGCACCAGCACCAGCACCAGCACCAGCGCCCGCCGTCAACGCCCTCGCCGACCTCATAATCGCCCGTGATCCGTCCCCAAATGCGGAACCCGCGCCTCAACCCGTAGCAGGCGCCGAGGAGATGGAGGCAATGCCTAAATTCCTGAACCTACCCCGCTCGCCCAAAAAGAGCAAACCCAAGAACACCAACAACTCCACTAAGAATAGCGGGGCCAGCGATTTCTTAAAGCCGTGTTTGTTGTTGGAGATTGGCGCCGTTGCTGCCGGAGTAATAGTTGTTATGTAGATGAGTGTTGGACAAAGGGAGAGGAGTTGGGAGGGTGGAACAATTACGACGTGTGGATTTTATAAGATAGGATGGGAGGAATAAAGGCTATGTAAAGGTAGACGCTCGTTGGCACCTAACGGGCTTGGCCAAATTTTGCGAGCGAATGGGTCAATTATGATTATCATCTTTGATGGATGTATGGTGCAACTGGTGGAGGTAATGGGCCCGAGTTCTGCCATATACTAACCTGCCATTCGGGAGTCTTGATGTTGGAGTCGGCCTTTTGCTTGTTTAGTTCAGCGGATTAGTTCAAGCGTTATTAAGTAGGATATTTTTATTCGATCATTGTTATGCAGATAACATATCTTTGGTAGCCAAGAACAAATTCTCTTCATATGAATCTTCATAATCTCTTCTTCCCACCTCATGAGTATGGGTTGCGGAATGTCATGGCCCTCTGTGGATATCAAGTCCTGCCTCTCACTACACGAAGAGAAGTCTTCCGCTTGGACATGACTTGAAGCTTTGTCTCATCTGTTCGCAAGCCTCCTCGAGGCTGATTAGAGATTTACGAAGAGGGGAGGGAGCAACAAGCCTTGACTTAGCTTCCGCAATTGGCTGGCTCGATGTCAGCATCTCGCTTGGTGGAGGTGCGTGGCGATGAGGGGGTTCTTCTTGTGGAGTCGATATAATAAGAAACATAGAAAACTCAAGCACGGATCAGCCTTTTCTCACATCCACATAATACCATAACAATAAACCCCTCCTATAAGATCCGCATGTAAGTAAACCATTGGCAAGGAAATATAGTCATCTTTCCTATATATCTCTCAGGGAGCGTCTGACGTAGTGTATTACGTACAATACATCTTCAAAGGGAATCAGGACAAGGCACGCCCACATTGTTGTGCTTTCGAATGGAAAATCATCACTTCATAGCGATTTATCAAGCGAGAAGTGGTGGATAATGATTAACATTCAGAATATATCTCTCAATGGACCCTAATCACTTTCCACCTCTCCTACCCGCCCAAGCCTATGGCGAGAAAAGAAAATACCAAGGGAATGGATATTTACACCATCTAACATCGTTCCTAACGTACACCTCTGTTCACCACAGTAATCGAAAAATGCGTTTCCATTAAGCATTTATGGGTTGACGTCCTCGCAGATGAGAGCTTGGCCGAGCTGAAATCACGGGATTAGTAAACGTGGTAGAGAACAGGAGGTGATGTGGAAGCCTTACGATTGGGAGCAAACAGCACTTAGCCTGCTGGCCTTCGGCCGCACAGATGTCGACGAAGTTCTGGAGGGAAGTTGGGGCGGTTGGTGCTAATAGCAAGTTAGCAAGACGATTTCTTCGAGAGGTTGGAAGTAAAAACTTACGATCAGCGCAGTTCAAGTCAGCAAGACCGAGAACATCAGTAGCGCAGCATTGGGCATTGCTGTCACTCCCGGTGCAGAGGGTGACAGGAGTCTGGCGGTTGTCTAGAGCAGCTGGGGCTGCAAGAGCGACGGCAGCGAAGAGGGAAGCGGCGATGATGGAGAATTGCATGTTGATTGATCGATTGGTTGTTTGGTTTTGGTTTGGAGTGGATGAAGTGATTGGAAGCGAAGGGCTTAGAATTGTTTGTTAAGATCGAAGTAGATTGATGTTTGATTGATTGTTGGATGAAGAACCAGAAGAGAGGTCCTCGAGGCCATCTTTATAGATTTTCTCGACCAACTTTGCTGTCCCCTATCGAACGAAAGGTTTGCCGTCGTCATCGTCGTTCTCCTGAAGGAAGACATGGTTGTCGCACGTTATTCAGGAAGCTTTGGTAGTCTTGATCATCGACATGGGTCAACGTAACATCAAGGGGGCAATCCAAGATCCCTTTCCCCTTGGCCTTGTAAATGTCTGTCGATCGCGATATTTCAGCTTCAATGCACCACACAGTTTGCTCTGACTGGTCAATTGGCGTCCGAAGCTGAAGAGCTATGCGGGTGCAACTGCCATGGGCTCATGGACACGTCGGCAGCTAAGGCAGCTCTCGAAGATCCATCTCGGAGGATTAGCTCGTCCAAGAAGTGATAATCTTACAGATGGCAATATTTGCCTATTGATGACAGTGAGAGGTGCCACCAATTGTTTGTGCGGGCTATAGCTTCACGTAGGGCTCCGTTAATACTGGCAGGCTGCGCCGTTCTTGGTGATGCAGGGAAGTGTACAAGGAGGCCGACTTGGGCAACCTGGCCTATGACGCGCCAAAGCGGCTCACATACGACAAGGAGAGAAGCGATTCTAACAAAGCGTGACGTTAAGGATCATTGATGATCATTGATGAGGTGTTTCCATTTGAACGCATTAACGTTCATCTCCGGACCTGTTTGGCGAAGCACAAACGGGCGGGTTTCCTGACGCTAAGTTTGATTGAAACCTCAGCAAATTGTCGAATCGACAAAAGGAGAATGCACCTGGCGCGAATCAAAGGCAGGTACAAGAACTGCGCCGAGTGGCAAGTTTCCGGTACTGGGTTCTGCCCTGCAGCGGAGGTTTGCGAAAATGGGAATCATGGGGTAACCGTCCGGCGGTTGAGGTATTCTCGAGAGCGCCAGCAAGGCAAGTTCCTTGGTCGCGGCGATACATTTTGACGGCCGTTGAAACGTACAGAAGGGCCGCCCACAGGTGATCCTGCCGATCAATCGATGGGTCGCCGTTGTGGAAACGTGAAGCCGTGACGATCACTGGGACCTCGCGAAGGAAGACGAGCAACTCTTGTCGACCAAAGCCAAAAAAAGACGGCATCAAGTGACGAATGAGAATAGTCGAAACGCGATGACATAGCAAGTAACAAGATGAAAGCTGGTCCGCGCATATGGGGCAGGGATTTTGATATCTGACACCACTGGGACGTGATGATGCCTCTTGGAATCTTGAAATGGCACGCGTGCGCCTCAAGCAATGCATGAGCCACCGCCCCGTCCGATGGTTGTTACATCTGAGCTGAAGAGTACAGCGGAGATGATAGACAAGTCGCGATAGCTGTGTGGTGTTGCAAGGAGGCAATGTCGAAACGGCAGCTCGGAGCGCCACAACGATCGGCCGTCATCGTCATGTCCGAGCGGCGGCGGACGCGAACCGGGAAGAGCCCCTGCGCCGAAAGCGCGGGGCATTGCCTTTTGCAGGGCTGGGGCGACAACGGCCCCCTTTCCCTTTCCTCTCCCTCGCTTGCGCTCGTGCAGATAGAGATCGACGTCACTCTTCCACGCAGGACTGCAGAAGCATGCATGCAAGCCCGACTACTCTCCCACAGCCACCACTGAAACAAGGGGGGAAGCCGTTGCTCAATTTATCCACCCGAGTGTTTGTATGCTTAATGTATCTGAAGGCGAATTTGACTCCAACGTGCCGGCATTTCGTTACATTCGGTACCTTTCCAGAAACTTAAATCCTTCCCATATTCCATGCTATGACGTCTGAGGCTCCCTTCCCCGGAGCAATCGTTTGCTTGTTGAATATGATTACGATGACATAGCCTTATGAGCTTTGTGAGCGATGGATGATAACGTAATGGCTATCCATCCGCGTCTCTGCAATGCTTTGTCTGGCGGCGAGGAATGTCAACTCGGCAGCCTTGTGGAAGAGACTGCGCGCACGACCAGCCCGCAGGAACTAAGACAAGAATGACGGCTTTGTGGAGCTAGTCGCAGCTAACGAGAGCGGTGGAGAGGTCATCGATACTCGGCAAAAAGGTAGACTGGAGAGCTCATTGACAACGGGGATTTCACTGGCACTGGCAACGGCCTCCTGACTAAAGGGGCCGGACTGGCCCAAGGCGACATAGTAAAACGATGGTACGGATTGCGAACTGTGTTCCGAAAGCAATTAATATTATCGTAGGGTCTGCATTCCCAGACGTCTTTCATAGAAGTTGCTTCTTCCTCCGTGTACATTTTAGATTTGCGATCTCCTTGAAAAGTGCTCGACCTCGAGTCCAAGCCAGTTCATTCCGCCTCTGCACAGGAACCGATTCCCATCGTTACTCGCCACACGACATTGGGTCTAGAAATGATACAATGTGGTTCGGCATCATACTCTGCGAGCTCGTAAAGCGTTCCCACAACCAACGCCCAGAAGCAAATAAGTAGGGCGAGGCCACCGACGACGCTGTAGGCAATGAGTGTTGCAAGTCCTACTGAGATGGCATATCGAGTCTCCGCAATAGACATCAATGAGTCCAACGGTCGACCACCAAAAGGCAAAGGACTCTGTCCAACTGTCGTGTTGCCGGCAAATGGCCAAACGGCTCCGGAAAGGGTCCCGAATTGGCAATGATAGAGAGCCATCGCTATGATGGACTGCAATGCATTGACTCAGCGAGAGCCTCGGTAGGATCACTATGGACCAGTTTTCCAATTCGTACCATATGCCCAGCGATGAGTCGGCCATAAAAGATGGGTCGGTTTTCCTAGGATTGGACTGGAAAGGCCTTGATCGCCTGCGCTAGATGTGTTGAGGAGCGCTCCCATCGCAGTCAAAAGCTTCGATGAGTCTAGGACGACGTCCTGGAAGCTGTCTCCGAGCTCATGAGAGACCACGTTTCCAAAATTTCGGTTGTCTGCTCCTTCGGCTTTAACAAAAGATGCATTCATGTCAGTCGTCCACACCGGTGAAGCTTGCCAACTATCGTTACTGTCACACTGATTGCGATCAACCAGTAATGAAGGGCAGGCAGTAATGGCTAGCAACTGTGAGCTCGGTGTGGTATAGAGAAAGCGGTATACTTACAGGCTTGCAGTCTGCCATCCTCCGCATTGCCGGTGCATAAACGATAAGATGCCGGGCCTGATATGAATGTTCGGCAAAGCAACGACTTATTTTGAAGAACACTGCTAGAGCCTTGATATTTGAGGACGTATACTTGCTGTCCTTGTGAGAGAACGATCTCTGCGTTGGTGTATTGCTCGTCTTGAGGCAGCTGCTTGTCAATGGTTTGAAGTGATTGGGCCAGGACTACCTCCCGTGAGCAGCTGCGATTGCCTTGGAATTCACTTCATGCGAGCAATACGACGGGCTCCCTTTAGGCGTAATGTCGACAGCATAAAGAGGATTTGACAAAAACGTGGGGTAATCCAGGTCGAACATGAGATCCTCCATAACTCCCAGCTGTGAAGCAACAGTGGAATTGAAAGTATCCATTCCAAAAGTCACCGGCATGCTGGAGTTCCGCAGCGAAATGTAAACTGGGCTGGTGTTTACTCCGCTTTGTCTCGGAAGCATTGCGGCACAAGTCAACGACGATCTCTGCGACCAATCGGATTAGGCTCATCAAGCGGGGTCTTAGAGGCCATTCTTTGGTAGGCAGGTCTCTTCCAAACACAAGCACAAAAAGACCAAGCGGACCGGTACTGGCCTGAAATGCGAGGAATCCAGGAACCGACAAGCCATCTGGCCGGGAGACTTTCAGCCACTGAACAACCTCGAAGGTCGAGTGGATGGTGGATGCGAGGAACACGCCAGCAGCTTCAGACAAAATGCGCAAGACCGGTATGGTGCTGCTGCTGGATGAGTTGCCGAATCGCACTCGCCCAAATCGTGATTCCCCGCGTGCATAGGCGCCTTCCGGCCTAAAAAGGGTGAAATGGTGAATGGCGAAGAATGGAGCCATCTTAGAGTCGAAGATTTTGCTTCCTATCAAAATTGCGGGGACTCCAAAAATAGATTGCCTAGCCGGAAAAGGAATCGGGATGTTCGCCAAGATGGGGCTGAAACCGCCTGGCTGGCTGCAGGTGGTATCCTCTGTAGGTACATGTAACATCACCTTCTCCAGGATGATATCTTGATGCAGAATGGACATGAATTGCAATCTCCCACCAGCCGCACCGCCAGCCACAATGTGTCGTTCGTAAGAGCGCGAAGAGGCATGTGTTGATGCCGGTGGAGGTTTTGGAGCCGTTGGTACGGAGTGAGTAGTTGTAGGAAGCCGAGCTACTGAGTGGCAGCGAATTTAAAGGCTTGAGTGCATGCTTTATATATATACGTTGTAGAGTACAAGAGTTGGGACCAAGATGGCGTGGCTTCCGCTTCCCGGATTCCGCCTACGGGCACGTCATGTATCCCTAGCAATTGCGAGAGAAGACTGTCTTGAACACGGAATCATCGAACCTGGAAACGCACATCTTTCTTACACCTGTATTCTATGATTTGCCCCATGCTGTCTCTATTTACCCAAACCGTCAAAGTTCCCTTCTTCACGTCCATCTCTCAAGCAGGAACTCCATTTATCAACTCCCTCGTCAACGTCTCATTTTTCCTACTAACAGTTTCTATATCCGGGTACTTCTCAACCATCAAATCACTAACCAGCCTCCCAAATACCACGCTCCCATGTTCATTTAAATGCGTTGTATCTGTCGGATTTAGATTATACACATGACTTGCCGTCTCCCCGATTTCGTTGCAATACTTTTCTGAAGCCGCATTCAGATCTATCCATCGATAATTGCCGGATTGAGCAGCAATTGTTGTCAGATTGCGCTGCGTGGCCAGGGATTCTACGACTTTGCCGTTGCTGAAGGCGCGGCGAGTCAATGGTGTCACGAGGATCTAAGGAAGCGTTAGAGGTGGTGGGAAGATATGCAGTCCATCGTAATCCTGACACGAAAATACATAGCGCCGACCTTGTGACAGACTGGTATACACGGCTTCAGGGGCCCATACATTATGTCCCTTGCTGTAAGAACAAACGGCAACAAGGAAGTGACTTACTGGGGTTGCCCCCGCAACTTTAGCTTCCGCAGCGAAAGTTTCGAGATTTCTAGTGTATTGAGCAAGGCTGACGCCGGAGGTATTCTTCTGGTCGTTGTGGCCGAACTGCACCTACGTAAGTCTTCACCTACCGCGAATAAATGCCTAAGTCTCTGGGAATCTTTTACCTGGATAGTAACATATACATCATGATCCTCCTTATAAGTTCCCACATCCGCAAGCACCTTTGCCCAATCCCCACCAGCCCGAAATGACTTCGTTGTAGCGCCATTGTGCCCATAGTTATGGCCTGAAGAACCAGATTTAAGGGTGTAGCTTAGGAACCCATTTCCCCATCCACCACCGCCGGTGCTTTGAATGGCGGTTGTGGAGTCCCCGGCTAGGAGAAAGTAGGCGGGACGGTCTTGGGCCGTGGAAATATTTGCTGATGCGGAAGTGGGCGAGAGGAAGATTGTCCGGACGAAGAAAGTGAGAATATGCATCCTTGAAGTGAAGGATGGGAAGAGAATCATTAATATCTAGAAACCAACACTATGATATCGGCTGAAGTCCGGAGCTTGATACTGTAGTAAAATGGTTCACGCAAAATGAGTTTCAGAAAATATAAGAATAAAGCAGATTCAGAAAGCGGTCTATAACGGTCGAAATGCGGACGAAGTAGCGAGCCCGATGTTAAGAAGAATGGGAAGACGGAAAATCTATTGATTTAATAAGGCGCTATTGCACTTAATAAATTGTTTACTTTCTCAGAAGGCGACCCAGGTGTTAGAAGTATGCTGTGAAGCTTTAGTTCCATGCTCTTGGATTGGTGAATTGGACTTGAGTCGCTTCCTACAGTCCAGCTGAGTCGTGGACGCTGCAAGGGAAAAAACCCATGAATTAGCCAAGTCGTTAGTGTAGCTAAAGGACACATACTGAAAAGCCCTATGTTAGTATATGCGGAGAAATTTTCAGGTATATATATTAAGGGGAGAGTATCTTAGGCCACATAATGCTGAGGTGACGCTTGCGGGGAAGCTCCATCCGTGCCCTTCGCGACATCTCTACCCGAGACTTCGAGCTTCTCTAGTCTCTAGAGGATCCCTAGCAGTTTAGGGTCCCATAGCATTTAACCGGGAGGAAGAAGTAGTTACTGGATCTTTGTACATCATTGCTGGTGTTCCTTCGGCACGCAAGTCAAGACTCGCAAGACATGACTTGTTCAGAGCAGTTTATTGCAGTATACATTACAAATACCCTATTTCCAACTTTGGTATTATCCAACGCCTTCAAACCCGACTCTTACGAGAGATTCATAGCATCATCCACCCCTCAAGACTCCCTCTTGAGACCCTTCCTCCACCAGCTCCTCGGAGTCTCCTCTCAAGGCTCGGCCAGTCCATCCACAAACCTCCCCGTATCCAGATCCGCTTTTTGGGAATCGACAAAACGACTCTTGGTAACGACTTTATGCCCGAGATATAGAACGACGAAAAGTATCAGGCTAACATACGCAGTCTGTGGTGTTCCAGGGGATGAAGGCCGTGAAACCTGGAGTCAAAGTAACAATGACACAGAAAATGAGACCATACCACGCCAAGAATGGCTGGACTATGGCTTTATAAGGAAGCGTGTCGCGGCTTACACGATGCGCTTCCAATGCAGCCATAAAGCGCAAATGGCAGATGTTGATGTAGAACCAGGCGATGAAGCCTGCAACGCCAATGATGTTGAGGAACCAGTTGAAGACTTGGCCTCCACGGTCGGAGAGATTCATGAAAGCGAGGATGCCGAATACGCCGGTAAACGCGACGGCGAAGTATGGAACGGCCCTCTTTGAAGCTCTTTAGAAAAAGGCGGGCGCGCAGCCTTCTTTGGCAAGACCGACTAGGATACGACTGCCAGAGTGGACGTTTGAATTGGCCGCGGAGAGGACCACGGTGAGAAGAACGGCATTGATAAGGCCGGGAATGCGAGTTGAGTTGCGATTACGAGGGGCGCGACGAACCCGCGTCGGTTTTGCCGGTGAGGAGGTTTCCGTTGTTGTAAGGGACGAGAATACCAATGAATAAGATCGTGAAAATGAAGAGGGAGAAGATACTGAAGGAAGTGTTTCGGATGGCTACTGGCATTGTCTTGCGAGATTGGCGCTTTCTCCGGCGCCAATGCCGACACCTTGATTGGAGAATCCGGCTTGGATCAGTACTGCCCAGAATCCAACGAGTTTTGCCTTCGCTCCAGTGGACACCAATAGGTATGGAGCAAATGCGCCCGGGTCGTTCCAATAGTGGAATCCAATCTAGCCTTGCTGATCTGCACCGGTATTTATGCAGGTGGAGAATATTGCAAATCCTAGTAGAGCAATGACTCTGATACTAGCAAACCAGAACTCGATTTCGGCAAAGGAATCTACGTGCAAGAAATTGAGTAGTGTGATCGGTACCCAAAATATCGCGATGAAGATGCCAATACTCAGATCAGCATTCCAATATTGAACGATAAGCCCCGCAGCAGTGAGTTCAAGCGCATGGGTGATTGCCCACAAGAAGAAGTATTTCCATCCCATAGAGAAAACAAGACTAGGGTCGACAAATCGTGCAGCGTAGCGAGTGAAAGCACCTGAGATAGGGATATATGTAGCCATCTCGAGTATGACCGAGTAGACCAGGGATCCAACGAAAGCACATGCGACTAGAGCGCCTGCGGGACCGGCCCGCGAGATAGAAGTTCCGCTCGCAATGAATACTCCTATTCCAACAGTTCCACCTGAAGTATATCAGCGTCTGATTATCTTCGGAGTGATACGAAATGCTCACCAATAGCAATCAGCTGGAGATGTCTGCTCTTCAACTTCCTCTGGAGTTCATTGGACGAGGAAGAAGTTTGTTCCTCAGTATCATCGCTTGATGAGCGAGCACTTGGCTTCTCCGTCACTTCATTCCCTATGGCCTTGGTGGCATGGCCTTGATCAACTTTCATAATGAGTATTTGCGGCGAAAAATCGACAATAGTATAAAGGTTAGAGGTCGGCTGATGTTTCATAAATAATCGAAGCGTTCCATTCTATCTAATTCAGCGTTGAAAGAAGTCGAGAGACGGATGTTACGATAAATAGCCGTCTTTTCGAGTTAGTTGAATTGTTGGTAAGGCTGAAAGCGTATGAGCCCATGCAGCCGTCCGTGGTCAATGTGGAAGTTTGGTAGAGTTTTCATGCCGGTCTCACAATCTGATACCATTACTACCTCTCACAAGACGTGACTTGGTCAGGCTTTCTCAAGCAATGGCAAATTCTCCCAGGAAGTGAAAATCTAATATGTGCTGGAGACAAATATGGCTCATCAGGGATAACACGGATGGTTACGAGCGGCTACAGCTGGCTCGATAGAGGTGAAAGGGCAATATTCGAAATTCTGCGCTTCAGTATCGTGAATCGTTACTTTCATGACGCCAGCAAAGTGCCCAAGGAAAATTTGGCTGGCATATTGTCGGTCTTGGCGCGTTCTCCCGGATGTTTACTCCGAGGCTATGCGCCCTTCCATGCTTCATCTCTCACCACGTCACCTAACTCCTCAACCTTCATCGCCATCGTAACAAGACTGTAGGCTCTCATTGCGACATATTAGCGTCTTCAGCTCGTTGTTCTTTTCAGATTGGAATAGCCGGAAGTTCTCCTCAGCTTGAAATTGGCACCGTCGTCCTTCAGGCAGACATTTAGAGGCCTTATTGCACATGTCAACGCTCGATAGGCTACAATCACCGGAAGGCTCCTATTCGAAGCCCAGGAGAATAATACACATTGGGGTACGAGAAAGCCAATCAGCAGGCTGGTGTGTATACACCCATGCGAAGCTGGGACCAACGACCGTACATAAGGATCCGGAGAACTCCTGCATAACAGTCGTAGTGGATAGTCAAGAAAGAATGTAGGGAAATGAGCGAAAGAAACGAACAACTTATATTTTGCTTTTCCCGAGAAGCATAACAGAGTCCGAGGAACAGGTAGATTAAGCAAAGCTTTTTCTCCCTATCCCTACTTACTTTGCAGCTTGTCTTCGTTGACTATCAAGGCATAAGGTAAGCAAGTCAATGGCAGCAAGCCAAACGTAGACTATGGAACTCATATTGTCACCGGCGTCACACTGAACTCGAGCAAAGTCTTGAAGTCTTCGGGAGAGGCCCGAAAGCATGGCCCAGTGACATATGACCTGTTGAAGCGTGGTGTAGGACCGAAGGTCCGACGCCACGATTCAT
Source organism: Hysterium pulicare CBS 123377 (assembly GCA_000467715.1). NCBI lineage: Eukaryota > Fungi > Ascomycota > Dothideomycetes > Hysteriales > Hysteriaceae > Hysterium > Hysterium pulicare. Next base: position 24,441 of record AJFK01000136.1, read on the forward strand.
GCAGCCAAGACTCCCATGCAGCCACTGCATGCATATAAGGATGGGCTCCCGCCCTCCAGAATCAATCAAGGTTGTTCGACCATCATACTCCTTACAATATGACCTAATTGGCAATCTAGATCTTGTTCTCGATCGTTGCCGATAGTACTTCTGACTGAATTGCTCGTTCAACTCTGGAGATTGTCGAAGGACTCTATCCGGTTTTGTTGACTATTGGCCCAGAACCCTCCCCTCATCGTTAACTCGCAGCGACCAAGGCACTGACATGTTCATAATAGAACGTGACGGACCTCAAAGCAATATTGCCTAAGGGCAGAGTGGGTGATGACCAAGTGGAACTTCAATCGGACGCTCAGTCCTAACATTTGAGACCGATTGACTTGGTCGTCGAACGTATTCGTCGAAAAGTACTCAGTCCTATACTTCTAGATGTGAAAGCCAACTTTGGCTCGTCTTCCAGAAGCTTTTCCTCCTTATAGTCACGCGGCTAGAGGGACCTCCCGATTCCTATTCCAGTATGCTTGTTTCGGGAGCTTACAGTGGTTTCTCCGGCACCGGCATAAACAAAGGGAGAGAGATTCGCCTCGTCGAACCCTCCTCCGCTCTTGGATAAGACTACATATGCACCCCACAAAGTTCCAAAACCTTTTGGGCCGAGAACTAGACCCGATGACCAGGGTACACTTTCTGTCAGGATCGAGTGGCTCGACTCAATCTCTCGAATCCGTCTGATGAGTCTGGGCATTCGTAATACTGAACCAGATTGGCGACTGCTGACCATCGGACTGTGGTCTATATAATCTCCCATGCATTTATCGTTGGCCGTCATATTTTTCGCTATCTGAAATAACCTCAAGGAAAAGAAGTCTTCCAATCCTTTTCAAAAGCATACCAACCATCGAACGAAGCACAAGGTAGAGCTCGTGTTACTTGTCTCAGATAATCTGTTCCTGCATTGGCAGCATTCCTCAACCATAGAACGATGACCGGCGCTCAACCGAGTAAGCTCCATTGGAACCAGCGGGTGGCCTTAGTCCGGCACAATCTCCACGAGGCCCGTCTCACCGGCGACTTCACTTTTTTCAAGACCCTCCAAGCCCACGCTCTCATCGATGGTACCGATCACGTCGCAGTGCTCAACTCCGTCATGGGAGACGAGACCGATACCATCCTCTCAACGCTCGACAATCTCAACGCCGGCATCGCCTATGTACACCAAGACGCATTCAAGGCCGTTTACGACAGCGCAAAAGCGACCATGTACAAGGCGGGCAATTCCCTCGACAGTCGCAAGTCACTTATAAGAGTGGATGTATTTCAGCAACGCGACATGGCCGACCACGCCATAGACAAAACAGCAAACTCGGCCATTTCGCTAATCGAAGCGCAACCATTCCACTACCAAGATGCCGTCGCGAACGCATGGATTGCTGGCGCGACCATCATCAGTGACGCTGTAGCTGTCTGCTTGAAAGAGATGGACGACATAGAAAACCGCATGGACGATTTCATCCGCCTCGAATATTCCTGGAACAGAATCCAAACCTCTGTCGACGCTGCCATCTGCGCCCTCCGTGGCATATTCAACCTCATGGCCGGTGGCAGTCGCAGCAATAGCATGCGTAGCTACAGTGTCTCCTCTACTATTAGCGATCCGCCTCCCCCTCGATCTCGCTCCTCATCCAGCGCCTCTGCCTTTGGTATGATCAAGCGCGCATTCAGTAACGCTCACATGATGCCCCCACCCAAGTCTTTCCGCTCTGGCTCCATCGCCGAATCAAACCCGTCAAGCTTAAGGCAAAGCATGAATAACGCCTGTCCAACGCGGATGCCACATTTCCACGACATAGCGACGCATCGCTTGAGCACCATTCCAGCTACGCCTTTGGCTCTCGAGCCACCTGTTCGGGCTGTCACTAGTCCGTTCAAGAGTAGCAAGGACGACTACTTTACCTTTGACATGAGTCCCAGTCCGAAGGGTGAATCGGCTTCTAAGGATGATGGGTTCAGGGAGGAGGCCATGCAACTGTATGTCATTTCATTTCTCTGCGCCTTTGATCGACAACGCCATCGCTGACTCTCTCTGCATTCTTTGGACAACGTCAGCCCTGCCTACCTCATCCGTGCCTATTCAAAAGTGCCCTTTGTTAACGTTTGTATAGTGAAAGCCTCGACCCTCTCTACACTCCCACTTTGGACGAAGCAAATACGCTCCCCGCACCATTGACGCTTCGACGGCTCTCCGAAGCCTTCAGCCCTCCCATCACTGCCTGATCACCAGCTCGGATCGCCCATGCTGGGTAGTTCTTAACGGAAAAGAAATATCCTATAATGGGCCGACTATTGTGGTACCCATATTACATAATGTTCGAATGTTCCTCCGGTTTCCAGCATGCACGTGAAGTTTGGTTCGTAGTAGGAAAAATGGAGTAATCAAGACCGCACGAAAAGGGGCAGTTTTGTCATAGTCATTCATTATTCTTTATTTGTCATCAGCAAATCCCTTCTTTAGGTAGAATATTATCACTTGTCACTTCTATTCTCAATTCCTCGCCTGCGTTTGCTTGCCGTATCGCACTGTTGATTTGAAAGATAATTCAGCAACACCACATTCTACAAAATATAAAATATGACTATCGTTTTTCCCTCCCTTTTCTTTGTGCCGCAAAAGTGGTATCTCCGATTCAAACAAACTTGAACCCTCCCTCCGACACTACAACAATTCAAGTATACTACAGCCGTGAAAACTCCAATACATCCCGCAATATCACCAGACGCCACTGAATGCCCATTCTGAAATGCCTTGTAGAGGCAGAGGGGTCTATTTAAACCTTTATATCTTCCTCGCTCTGACTCTGTTTAAAAACTCTATGTCTAGCTAGAAGCTGCGAAATCATGAAATGACTGACGTCTTCGTCCTGCCAGTACGAAAGGTGACTGGCGATGCTAGCAATGAGGGAGATGTCAAATGCCTATTCAAATTATCAGCCACTGACATTCCGCACTTGTAGGGGAGAAAATTTTCGACTCACCCCTTCCTGAATACTATAATCCACCCTTCCATTCGCATTCAGAGCTCGAACCTTCCCTTCCTCCTTCCTCAACTTCCGACTCCTTTCTTCAAGTTCCCGCCATTCCAAGTCCTTCTCAACTTTACCCTCCGCAGTATCACACTCACTCTCTCGACTCTTCCTCCGTTTTTGAAACCCTGCAAAGAGTGTCTCGATCTCCGAATCAATAAGCGTAGGCGGATGCTCACCTTCCTCACCAGCCGCAATCGGTTCGCTGCCCAGACGACGTTTCTTTTCGTCATTATGCCCCGCAATATTTGGTTCGGTGGGCCCGACGCCTGCACCGACATTCGTACCAGCGCCGATAGACAATGGCCGGCGAGATTTCGACCTATCGGCTCCTTGACCACCTAAATCGCTCCTGAGTTGCTGCGCATCAACTCCCGAGATGCCAAGACTTCGATTCAGGATTCCGCTTGCTATGCCAGAGGATATTTGACTCCAAAGTCCGGTAACGCTTTGACCCACTCGTGCACCTATACCTGTAAGACCCTGGCCGACGGGCGCACCGAAAATACCTTTCTTGGTATAAGGAAGTGGTTGAGATTTTAGAGATGCCATAGCGGCGGAGATGAGAGGCTCGATACGGTAGCTGATGGGATCCGTGGGATGAAAGATATTGAAGATTTGTGCACACTTTGGGGATGAAGTTGTGATGTCGAAAGCTCTCTCCGCAGATCTCTGGGCAGAAGATGAGAACGGGTCTTCTAAGGAATCAGCAGGAGTCTCAGGAGGGGCGAATGCAGAGGAGGGAGCGCGAGAGGCGATAGTTCGACCTTTCAGCATCTGGAAGAGACCAATGGGGGAGCCGAGAGCGTAGAAGTCCTCGACTTCGAAGTCGAGCTTCAGGTGTTCATCTGTGGCGCGTCTTTGCTTGGAGTTGTGGTCTTTCGATTTGTCATCTCTTTGCTGGCAGAGAATGTCGAACATGATTGCTGATCCTAGAGAATGCCCCACAAGGCTAACCTTACCTTTGAAAGATGGATTGCGGTCTGTGAACAACCGGTATATGCGATTACACTCCTGCAAAACTATTCGGGATATGTGACCCTTATAAGCGGGACTTTGGTATAGCAAGATGTCAAGTGCAAGGTCGGTGATCAAGTTTCGCACAGCGGGGACTCCTTCGACAGTAATGTCCTCCAGGTTTGGGTACTCCTGGTCGTCGAAATCAAGGTCACCAAGATCATGCTCTTTGCGGTTATGCTTCAAGCTCTGTTTTGGGAAGTCAAGGAGATGTCGCCAACAGATTGGAAGTACTTGAACCCGGCAGTTCTTGATTGCCTTGTCGACTTCTGAGTTTAGAGCCTGTAGGTCTGCAGAGCTAGTGTAAATGGTTTTCAGAGACTTCCTGAACGTGTTGACATCGTGCACAAAGTTGACACTCTCCATACGCATTCCTAATCGCTGTCCAATACCATGGGTAATGAGAAGAAGGTGCTCAATTTCTCGACCTTGTTCGTCATCTGTCTGGTCATTGTAATCCTCACGAATCTCCTTCTCGTCACGTTTTCGACTTTCCTCTTCTTGTCTTTCCAGATCTTCAGGATCAACAGAAGTAACAAGAGATGACAAGTGTCTTTCCAACGTTTTTCTTCGAGCTTCGGAAGGAGATTGCACAGGTTCTTCCTCAGTATTCGAAATAGGATTCGGATGTTGATCATCCTTCTTTCCGTCTTTGCTGGAAGTGGATCCGGATGATCCAGGTCGGTCAGGATCCTTGTCGTCCTTCTTTTTAGAAGGATCAACATAACCGCGGATGAATTTGGTTCCAGCAAAATGTCCACCGCCCCTAAAACGCTGATATACAGTGCTACTCATTCTTGTATACAAATCGTCTGTGAGCTGCCAAGCGGTCGTTGCATCGTCATAGGTCACGACCGAGTTCATGTATGCACCGAAAAGACGATGGGTTCTCACTTGATCATCTTGTGGGGAGGGTTCGTAAGGTATGGAGGAAGGGCTCTTCGGTGTTGAAGAGGCTACCTCAGCTCTCAAGTTATCTGACGAGGTCTTTGGCGTTATGGGATTCGATTTTGAGAGACTGGGCGCTCGTCGAAGGTCGTCAGCTCCCTTCAAGACCATCGAGGATGGTCGGGGTCTAGGTTGCGAGGCGGCACGTTTATCCGATTGCGCAAATCTCCATGGTTTTGTTTTCAAATAGCCTTCCTCCAATTGAGTCGCAAGATTTTCATCACAGGGCGTTCCATCTATAGTTCTTTCAATGATTGGATTAAACGCGCATTTCTTCGGACACACTTACCCTGATGAAACCAAGTGCCACGTCGGACCTCGTACACAGGTCCAAGCCAATATGCGGGTGCCAGTTCGCGAGTCTGAATATCCACGTCGAATAGATAATCTTCATTGACCGGGACCTTGGTCTTACTTCCCACCTCCAAACCCTCAATTTTGCTGTCCCGCTCATGGTGTCCATATCTCGGGCTGCCAGGTATATCCAATCGCTTTTCATTTGCATCCACTTCGTCTGCAAGCCTGTGAAATGTTGATTCTATGGCACGCGAGTCAACGGGGGAGAATGACATCCACTTCTTGGGCCGCTGTATAGTTTTATCGGAAGGTTGTGCAGGTGTGCCAGAAGGTAACGGTTTACGTTTCGGTACCTATCGTCTCGGCGCCTCGTCAGTAATTAGTTTCTGGTTTCATGGCGTATTGTTACCTACATCGATTGCATGAAACCACTGCACGACCAGTGGCGGGCAGTCTCGAGGATAGTTTCTCAGGCTTAGCCTATGCCTATAGTTGATGACATGATCTCCTCCCCTTTGAGACACTATATCAGATTCGGAGGCACCTTCGTCGCCATCCTGGTTCTGTGGAGGGTTCGGTGTAGCACTGCGAGAGCCCCAGGGTGATAGAGCATTTATGCTTGCAGAGAGATAGGATTTGTTCTCTGGCGTCGACATTTTCATCCGCGGCCGGCCTTTGCCGCCGGCCTGCTTCTCGTGGGCGCAGTTGGACGCGAGGCTGCGAAGGTGACTTGAAAGCTGGGATTCCTGGTGATGAATGCGAAACTGTTCGCGAAGGAAGCTGCGAAGATGAGCGTATAGGGCCAACTTGGTAGGAGATTCGAGTTTCTCAATATAGGGAGGTAGAGAGGAATAATATCGAAAGCACAGTTGTCCGAAGGAGTGACTGAGAGTTGGCGGGTATTGGGGTTGAAGGATGAAAGTGTGCCTGAATTCCACCTTGCATGTGCAAGGTTCCGCTGACATCATCCGTGCGTTCAACCCCGAGACGCGACGGTCGTTGTTCCTAAGCACCAAAACCACATCCATGCACCGTTCCACAGAAGCAGAGAGTAACCTCGCAGTAAAGACCAATGGAACAGCTCCTGGATTTCATCTTGTCCTGGAGAGTCTTCGGGTTCTTCGGCCAGATGGTACAGGAGAAGGCATACAACGCTGCTCGATGTGGGTGGAGTCCATAACCGAGGACAAATCATTGATTTTACCACAGGGAGGGAATGCGCGTGCTCTGGTTTTCCATTGTCTTCAATTCTATTGAAACCCAAGCTCGTCGCAACTCTCTCTGTCTCTCTGTCTCTCTGTCTCTCTGTCTCTCTCACTCTCTGTCTCTCCCACTCTCTCTCTCTGTGTTCAATTTTATACCTGTCGTCAAAAATTAAATTCGTCCGTGAACCTTATGATTCAATCTCAATTCAACGCCAACACGCGTCTCCGGTTCGCAAGTCAATCCATAGCATCCTAATCCTCCACCGCTGCACTCCCCCCCACCTTTCACTATCCCTCACTGCACACAACACTCCGCCTTCTTCATCTTCTCCGATCCAGGCACCTTCTTCACCCTCTTCAACCCCCCTTCAAAGCGCCCACAAGTCCCTTCAACCCCTCCCAAGCCATCGCTCCTGCCTGCATTAACTTTCTCAAGCCTTTGTCCCATCATTCTTACTCTGAAGCCACAACCAATTGACCCGCTCCGGAACGAATCAATAAACCAACCTCCCTTCATCAATGTCAAAATGCCCCCTTCCCTGCTCGGGAATGTTCTGCCAGAGGAGACCGCCAGGGGATTTGAAGGGGCGGACACCTTGGGGGTGGGCGCGTTGGGCAAGGTGTTTTGAGGCTTGAGGTGGGTAAGCGGAGAGTTAAAGGCGAACTGGTCATTCTCTGCTTGCAGGTACGTGAGGCGGTAGCGTAAGAAATGCAGACCGGAATGGAGTTTGTATGAGGAGTAGAGAGAAAGGTCATTGACGCGGCGGAGAGGCTAGGAACTTGGGTCCAAAGGGCTTTATTAAACCAAGTCGCTGAGCCATTAAAAGTTAACAATGCCTCTGATGAATTTCCGGATGGAACGAAGGAGTATCGGAAGTAAGCGAGAGACGTACTCTGAACCGTGGTCACAACTCCCACTGACATTTTAACCACTGTGATGTTCTTCATTTTCTTTTCCTCTTTCTTCGCCTTAGCCTTTAAGTCCAAAGCATCTGCCAAGGATGTTTTCATTGATTAGCGAACGAAAGTTAGGGCGAAGACGATTGTTAAGAAAATGATATTCAAGCTATATTAGACGCGTACTTTCTAGTTCTTTCCATCATTCTGATACCTTGTCCAATCCACCAGCTGTACAGAAGTTCGGTGAGGGCGAAGGCAGGGGTGCGGTCTATGCAAGCAATCTTCTCCTCTAGGGCAGTTATCGCGCAGCCGGTGAAACCAAGAGGGCTCCCACACTAAGTAGGCCGAGTTTATACATAGGCAGTTGTGATATCCATTGCCTTATGTATTTGGGTGTAATCCTGATCCTTCTTGTCCAATCCAGCGCAGTGTGGATCGGTTGGTCGATGCAGAGGGTCGGGTGGGTGGGTAAATTAATCGGTCGCTGGGGGTTCGAGAGCGTGTATCGCAATGAGCAGTTGTTGCTTCAAATTGTATGAGGATTCGCATAGAAATGAGAGTGTATCGTCGCAGCAGCTAGTGCGCGTCCCGAAGGTGTTTTCTGGTGGAACTAGGTAGCGTCCTAATTGTCAAGAGAGAGCATCGCAGCGAGCAGGCGTTGCTCGGATTTGTATGAGGATTCGCATAGAATTGGGAGGCCTTGGCGCGGCCGTCGGTGGCAGTGTTCAATTGTCAAATCGTTCGATCCTTCTGCTGGATTTCTGGTGTTTCTGGTGGAGCTAGGTGGCGTCCAAATTGATCAAATTGTTCGAATCCAACCATACAATCAATTTCCTTCCTCCTTCCTCCCTTCCTTCCTTGGTGACGTTAATCCTTCTTCTTTCAATTCGGCGGCTAAGCTTTTTGAAAGGGAAGCTTTGCATAACCCTCAGTTTGTTCATCGGCCCTGCCTACCTTAGCAGCTAACCTCCAGCGAACACAGTACAGTGTGAATTGATTCGGTTTCTGATTGATCGTCCCTTAGTCGTCGTCGGCAGCGGAGGTGGTGGAGGACAGTTCGTCGTACAGCGCCTACCCCGAGGTCCCTCTAGTTGACGGTTCACCCCAACTTCAAATCAACAGCCGTCAAATTGACGGTGGAGTGAGAGGAGGGCTTCTCAAAATCTATTAGTTGGTTATATGTAACACTCTTGTCAGGCCTTGTGTTACGAAGGAGCTCGTATTTAGTGTTGCAT
>AJFK01000137.1:0-17451 GCA_000467715.1 Hysterium pulicare CBS 123377
TAGCTCTCTAATTTATTTTCTAGTCCTGTTACTTTATTTAAACTATAGTATAGGTTGTGATTTATTCCTAGAGTGTCTTGGATAGGCTATAACTAATTATAGTAAACATCAAGATCTTCTACCACAGAGTCGATAGAAGTACCCCATGCTTGACACGAGCCCATTGTCGCGATTGCACATTTCACGGATTTTTTTAACCTTGAGTTCAGCAGGCCTAAAATTGTATTTCGACCAGGAAGTAGACATGTAGGAAATAATGGGAATATCTAGATGATTACGCTACTTCTGATGGCAAAGCAGAAGCTTGTTTCTAATCTAAACTTTGTATCTGTACTTTGATCGCCCCTGTCTTGGGGTCTGCTGCCGTTTGAAAGGCTTGTATACTCTCCTCAAGCTTGAACCTATGCGTGACCAGTTTTTTCATATCAATGACACCCCCTGCCACTAGCCGAATAGCTTTCGGCCAACAATTCGCATACCGATACTGGAACTGTAGGTCTATCTCCCTTGTGCTCAATCGCATGAATGGGATCTTCATCTCGTTCTTGCCCACGCCAATCACGAACACCTTGCCTCCAAACCTGACGGATTGGATGGCACTGCTAATGGAGGACTCAACACCGGTACACTCCATGACTAAGGCGGGCTCAACGCCATCCATCTTCTCTACCACGGCCTTGGCGAAGTCCTCCGGTGAGTGCGAAAACTCCACCTTGTGCGTTTTCACGTAGGGAACCAACTCTTGAGCGAACTTCAACCTTCCTTCATCGATGTCTGTAATTACCAAGGGCGTCGCTCCCGCAGCTTTACAACAAAGTAAAGTCACGAGTCCTATGGGCCCAGCTCCGCACACTACAACTGGATCACCTAGTCCGAGGCCTGCGCGCTGCATCCCTGCTAATGCCACACTCAAGGGCTCAAGCATCGCTCCATCCTCAAAGCTCATAGTATCGGGTATCTTGTGGCACCATTTCGCAGGGTGGTTGACGTAGCGGCGAAGGAGGCCGGGGACAGGAGGTGTAGATAGAAACTCAACAGACTCACAGCCATTATACCGGCCTGTGAGACAGGGCTCGCAACTGTGGCACGGAATGTTTGGTTCGATTGCCACTCGGTCTCCTGGCTTCAGACTATTGACGGAAGAATGCACGGCGAGAATCGTTCCTGCGGACTCGTGACCGAGTATATGTGTATCTTCAACTATCATGGGACCAATGCAGCCGGCGTGCCAAAAGTGGATATCTGATCTACGAAGTTTTTAACTCATTTTCTGGAACACGTGGCAAAGGGCTAGGAAGGTGATATTCTTACCCGCAGATTCCAGTACTTTTGATGGCGATTGTAACTTCGCCTTCCTTAAGTCCTTCACCTTTAGAGACCGATTCTAGGGAGGGCTGCGCTTCTGCTACCCATAGCTCGTGTTGAGGATTTGTGTAGACGCCGATGTTTGGTTTTGAAGGGGCGATTGTTTGCGTAGACGGCATCATCAAAACCAAAATTGACGCACAGGATACAAACAAAATCAAATCAAATTAAATTTAAGATCTCCCGGGAAACTAGCGGCTACAAAATCCTTCAGCAGCAGCAGGAGAAGTTATACACGGAGAAAACAGAGCGGTGTCATGGAGGCGGGGGAGGGGCATCTCCACAAGAGGTATCCCGGCCGAAGATGGCGACACACGCGGACATTGAGAAAGTTTCGTTGTTGGCCGAAGAAAAGAGACGGAGAAATTGCCCGCCATCTATCGAAGTCATTTTGGGTTTTGCTGAGATCATCGGTCCGTAACGGCGAGAAGAGAAGGAAGAATGAAAGGACATTGAGCGCAGGAGTTGCAAGCGGAGAACACTCTACTCTACCGAGATTCAGCACCACGGGCCGTGTCAACACCGTATATTTGGTAAGTGTCGCCGTAAGAGCACCGGTGGGCCGTGGCGAGTGGGTAAAGCTGGACGGACGGGGAGTAGAGAGAAATTCGAAGCGCTTCACTGGTGTCGACTTCTACGGAGATGCTTCATCGAATTACAGGCAAGGCTACTAGTTGTGGAGCATGGAAAAGGGGTATCAGAATTCATCTATATATGAGTAAATGTGTACGAAAAGTACTCAAAACATGGCTGAACAGACCTGATTTTATCTCGAAGTCCCTTCGGGGATAAGAGCGGACACGCCATCTTTGACTTCGTATCTTGCTAAGACCAAAAAAGAACGCCTTTGCCTTTGCCTATCGTATGATAGAGCCATGATTATGCGCCTTCCAATTATGTGCTTTCAAGAGACAGCACCCGACTTCTATCCCAATATTTTTTGTGCACTAACTCGTTACCTCCACACCGGAAAGATTTTGTGCGCTACTTTCCGCCAACCTCTCCTAGAATTGGCTTCCTCCTCCTCAGCGGCTTCCAGTGCTCGGATGCGCCGATTCCCGAGCAGGGTTAGCGCTCGCTGTCGAGCCCATTCTCTCCGGCCAGGGCCGTGAACGAGCGGATGCGAAGGGCAGGCGTCTTGATCTTCTAAATGAACGCGCGCCGAACCTGGTAGACCTACGGACGCATTCTCGGTGCTCGTTGTCGTCGCATGGTTATTCGTATTGACTCCAGCAGGTAATAAGACAATAGGGTTCCCGGCCATTTCGATATCAGACGGAGGAGGTCGCTGCGATCTTACGGGGGCGCTGAAAACCCTCCGCCCGCCAATCGTCATCCTGCCTGGCAAAATAATAATCCGCCTCTGGTTATTAGGGGGACCTCTATCCATTAGAGAAGCAGGTGCCATTGGAATGTGTGTTTGGCTTCCTGTGTCACCCCCCACTCGCCCTCTGGTGAAGCCAGTTGACAACATCTGCCTCACTGAACTGCTCACGACGACTCCATCCCCAGTGTTGCCATTGTTCGACCGTTGTCGATTACGCCTAATGATTCGTTCACGGCGCACCATCGAATTAGTTATATTTGCGGGGCAATAGCCGGTTGGTAAAACTGATTTCTTGCACATTGGACAAAGAGACGAGTTGCTTAGCAGAAATGGATCAAGGCACTCGGGGTGGAAAATATGTCTGCAAGGTAGTTCGCGAACTTGTGTTGTATTGTTGACAAAGTCATCGAGGCAGATTGGGCAGGTGGGCTGACAAAAGGCTGTGGAGATAGCGGCACTAGATGAAGGCGCCGAGGATCGTCGAATGATTGCTGGTATTAATTTTGGTTCCACTTCAAGCTGAGCGGAATATGACGGAGCAATATGCGTGGGTGATGGCGGCTGGAGCTGCTGCTGAGGTAAGGAATGCATTGCTTGTTGTCCCGCATCTGTGTTGAGAGTGTACGTGTACAGCGGCATCTTCTCAAGGTATTCGCGAGGAATAGTAAGGCGTTTGATTCCAAGAGCTTCGAGGTCAATTTCTCCGTTTATGACGCGCTGACGTAACGCATTTCGGCGTTTGCGTTGAACGAGGTGCATAAAGACAGAAGTCAATCCGATTATAAAGATTAACAGGCCTAGTACAATGACTAGGAAAACCCATAGACTAGGGAGCTGATTACCTGAGCCTATAACTTGTCAGGAACTGCAATAAATATGTATGAGAACTCATATTACCAGTGTCTATCGTCGCCCAAAGTCGTATATAATCTGTTGGAGAATAGAGTGACGCGAGATCGTGACCATGAGGAACGGTGGTAATATTCCCAGAGTACAAGCTCAGTTGCTCGACGACAACGCCCCCAACTGCGCCAGAGATGGCGTATACCGGGAAATGATTGGTCGTTTTCCAGCTACCACCATCTCCGAGTCCCCAACTTGGATCATTTACCAAGGGGGGTGTAGCTGTGCTATTGCCTGGCTGGTAGACAAGGAATGCTTTCGTCGGGGCCGCTCTTGCAGAATCAAAATATTGCGTTATGCATTCCGGAGAGTACCACGGGGCTATGGCAATCAGGGAATAATCAGTATTAGGAAGGTTTTTGCGTCTGGTGGCGTTGGTTGGGACATGTTGTGCTTCGGATTTCCTGCAGTCGTCCGAACTCAAGTCGGGGACGAAGAGAATGCCATAGGGATCATTTCCAGCTGATGCACCGTTCGTAGAGAGTGTTCGGATGTTGTCGTGTATGGGATATTGAAAAGAGACATTGCTCTGTTACTTGTCAATTACCGTCTCTCGGGAAAAGCGGAAAGGCAGAAAGGCCGTAGAAGATCCTCACATTTAGTGTGTAGAACTTGTCATTATAATAGGGAAGAGTATATGGGTCCGGGAACTCTATGGTAAAAACTCCAACGCTTTGAGCGGCTGTGAAAAGGTAGTCATTAGCATTGTATGCGTCTCCGAAGCAGCAGTTGGCGTAACGTACCCATCTTGAAGACTAAGTATTCTTATTCTCATCGAAAGCAAACTGCAAACATTATTCCAACAAAGCCGCACAAATCAGATTTTGCTCGTCGGAAAGTGAAAGAGGAGTTAGGAAGTAGTGGAGTGGTGGGCGCGTAGAGGGCTGGTTTGGGGTTGTGTTGAGGGATGATTGCTAGCCACCGCCCGCATTAAATGGTGCAATCCACAATCCGAAGGCAGGGGACGAAAGCTTGGTAAAGGCTTGTTTGCGAGATCAACGCCATCATGCATCAGCCACCCAAAGGCCCGACCAGAAAGCTTTCCGCTCATGACCATCGAATAATGACTGGAGCCCTTTGATCAATGCATGTTTGGAGTATTTACCCGTCACTACGGAGTATTCAGACGAGATCTTCTTGCGCTCATGGCCTGAGACGGGTTGCAACCACCTCGCAATTTGCGCCTCCCTGGCCCGGCAACACGAACCACAAGCGAACATCTGCGCGTTCTATGACCTGGCGACAATTTCAACTCTGGAGCATATTGACTTTTTGTACGGGCGCATTGTGATATGCTAGCTGCATCACAAGAAATGATAGCTCTATATGTAGAGAAATGTCCAACTTCCCATTATGAGAAAGATAAGTACCTGGGTATGGCCAAGAGTCCAGGCTAGCGTGACTCGGCAACTCGGAAAACTTCACATGCGCCCGCAGCATTCAACACCTCTACCGTGCGAGCTCCCACATCGAATAGATAAGTTACCGACAGCTGTCAAAAGCCCATTCGAATCCGGAGAAAATCAACGTAAAGCTGGTTCTTCGACTGCTCAGCAGCATCCCCAAGCTGCCGTTCTTCCATTTACAGTCAACGATCATACAGCTTCCTTCCCTGAACTCTCCAACCCGAGAAGTGGGCGCGACTCGATATGCCGCCCGTCAGTAGTAAAGGCAAAGGGAAGAGCCAGTCGAGAGACATGCGCACATCCCGAAGTCGCAATACCACCCCGATCCCTTCAAACAACGTCCAGGTTACCGTTGAACCCAACCCTTCTTCCGCGTATCTCAGAACACCAATGGCGTCGCTTTCGATGCCTCTCGAGATGACGCTTGAAGAGATCCTCGACCGTGGCGGTAGTCTGTCTAACATACCCTCCGCTGCGAGCTTGAGCGCAATGAGGGAAACTATACAAACCAAATTCCTCCAGCACATACGCATCCGTGGCGAGGTGTCGGATCGAGTGTTGCGAGAACTCAGCAAGAGGCGGAAAGAAAGGATAGACCATGAGCACGAAAGAGAGCGTGAGAGAGCAGACAGGGAGGCTGAAGAGCGAAAGCATAAATTGAAAAAGGTCTCTAAGAAAAGGGATACTGAAGACGAACGTCCAATGGCCGTGGGTGCCCATGGTCTGGCAAGACAAGACGGTGTTGATGTCCATAAAGGTAAGCTCTGCTTGACTAAAAGGCGAAATCTGTGTCAATTCACTAGCTACAGTCGCCTTTGCATCACATCCTTTCACTACCCTGCATACATAGACTTTCTAAACTAGCCATACAGATAATTCCTCTACCATTTCCTCTCCAATATCACAAGCTCCGCCATCAGCAACTGGCACTGCACCTATGGATTCTGCTCCTTCTCCAAGCCTCTCAGAAGCTTCTCATCAACCCGCACCTGCTCCTTCCATTCCGCAATACCAGACTTTTGGACCGGACCCGTCGAAGTTCGAAGATCCTACTATCTATGATGTTCGCGAGGTTACACCGACAATGACAGAGGATGAGATCAAAGAAATATACTGTGTAGCGGACTATCCACCGAGCGACTTGCACGATCTTACCCCTGGAACGCCTCCCGACAAGGACTTCAGTAGTGCTAAGCCTGCAAGCCAAGTCAACGCAACCGTATTTGCCAATTATGTTGAGCCATACATACGGCCGTTAACCGAGGAGGACGTTGCATTCCTTAGAGAAAGGGGCGACCGATCAGGCCCATTTGTGCTACCTCGCCGAGGTCTTCGGCATTATAAAGAAGTATGGGCTGACGAGGATGGGGCAATGGCAATTGATACTAATAACGATCGTTTGCCTCCGAATGAGCCTCGAGGTGCAATGGAGAATATCACCGACGAAGTGATCGAAAATGAGGAAGTTTCAACTGGACCACTGTTAGCTCGACTCTTGTCAACAATGCGGTCAGAGGGGCGCAACAACTCTGCAAATGATATGAATGGCACGAGCAATGGCGACACTATGGATATTGATGATCCGACCATGGACCCGCAACCACAATCTCCAGCAGCCCAGATGCCAGAAATGGCGCAGAGTGGATGGAAAGCACCGCCAGTGGTTGTGAAGACAGATTATGCGACATTAGACGAGCGTGTTATGATGGAACTACGCCATATCGGTTTTATTGGAGATGCAAACGATGCCGAATATAACAGTCACTTCGACGACGAGGTTGCCGCTCGGTTACGCTTTCTGCAAGCTGAGCTGCGAAAGCAATCCATCATCAACGGCGCGCGTAAAGCTCGTATCCTAGAACTAACCGAGGAACGCATGGCACAGCAAGAGTATAATACCATCGCAGACGACCTGGATAATCAACTCAACGCGGCGTACTTGAAGAGAAACCGCAACATTGGAAAGGGAAAGAAGAATACTAAGAGACCAGGTGGTGCAGGTGGAGGGTCCCATCCTGTGAACACTGCAGCTGGTATCAGTAGGCCTAGCGTGGGTGAACCCATCCGAACACTGATGGAGAGGAAAGGGCAATGGAACCATACAATTGGTCCAGTAGTACACTACGGAAAGACTGGATTGCCCAAGGAAACTGTCTTTGCAGGAGATATCATGAAGAGGTTGGAGGACCGAGAGCAAGAGTTGTGGAATGAAGTTGAGGAGTGATTTGTCTGGGTATTGTGAACAATACACCGAGTGTCGAATTATACAATCTCGAATAGCGCCTCCTATGCAACCCTTAAAATAGCGGTGTCTACTTTTGTGTAGGCTAGATAGCACTGTAAAGGAATGCAACCGAAAACTGCCAGTAAACGACTTGATCCGATGGCGAATGTCGGCGTTTCGAATTTATCCGCGCCGATTTTCACATGGTGACCGAGGTTCCATTGGGAGCTCTGTTAGATACAACTAACCTCAGCATTCCCAGTATCAAATTCAAAACTCTTAGATGTGGTCGTTAATGGCACATCATGGCCGCTCAATCTACTCTCCGCAACGGCCACGACCCTCTTTTGATACTCTACGAACGCTATGCTTTCCTCCTTCGCACACGAATTCGGCATGCTTCTAATGTCACTAAGCTTCTCTCGATCCTCGCCTTGACCGTGACAATCATTGGCTCTGGATATGGAGGTGTGAAGTGGTGGAGGAGACAACGCTCAGACAAAGAAACAGGCCGACGGTTATTGCGACGGAACTCGGGCATCAGAGGGAAGGATGGTTCCAGGACGATATACGTGCCCTACCGCGACGCCACATCTAAAGTCGTGATCCATCCGACCAAGCCTACTACCTTCGACGCTCACCGCCGTCTCTTCCTTCAACCCCCACGCGCCTCGGGCTTGACCAATGGGTCCTCGCCTCAAGTCCCGCCTCCCCAAACGAAACCGGGTTTGAACCTAGCGTTTCTCCACCAGTTTCTAAGCCTCTTGAACATAATGATTCCAAGATGGAACAGCAAGGAAACCGGACTTCTTCTCAGCCACAGTGTGTTTCTACTACTACGCACCTATCTTTCGCTAGTAGTGGCACGGCTTGATGGCGAGATTGTACGAGACCTTGTTGCTGGCAACGGAAAAGCATTTCTCTGGGGCATAGTGAAATGGTGCGGAATTGGTAGCTTCGCCTCTTACACAAATGCCATGATCAAGTTTCTTCAATCGAAGGTGTCAATCGCGTTCCGAACTCGCCTAACCCGCTATATACACGATCTTTACCTAAACGAGCATCTTAACTATTATAAACTTTCAAACCTGGACGGAGGGGTTGGACAAGGGGCAGACCAGTTTATAACACAGGATCTAACACTTTTCTGTGCATCTGCCGCTTCTCTCTACTCCTCGCTTGGAAAGCCATTCGTTGATTTATGTGTTTTCAATTATCAGTTGTTTCGCTCTCTCGGGCCACTTGCTTTGAGTGGACTGTTGGCCAATTACTTCTTGACCGCAACTATCCTCCGAAGATTATCTCCTCCATTCGGAAAGCTAAAGGCTGTTGAGGGCAGGAGAGAAGGTGACTTCCGCGCTTTACATTCACGGCTCATAGCCAATGCAGAAGAGGTGGCATTCTACGGAGGAGATCAGATGGAGAGACATTTTTTGGAGAAGGGCTTCAAGGACCTCAAGCACTGGATGGAGGGTATATACAGCCTCAAAATCCGCTACAATATGTTGGAAGATTTTGTTTTGAAGTATTCTTGGTCTGCATTCGGCTATCTTATCACTTCTCTGCCAGTCTTTCTGCCTGCTTGGGGCGGCATTGGCTCTGCTCCAGAACTGCCAGAACGTGAGGAAAGACAAGGTCGTGAGCGAAGCAGGATGAAAGATTTCATCACTAACAAGCGACTCATGCTGTCTCTCGCAGATGCTGGTGGCCGCATGATGTACTCAATCAAAGACCTTTCCGAACTGGCTGGCTACACATCTCGGGTGTACACACTCATCAGCACGCTTCATCGCGCTCATGCAGATGCCTATTTCCCCCCACCAGGCACGCGGGCCGAGTTATATTCCCTCTCCGATGTCCAAGGCACTGTCCATAAAGGCTTCGATGGCATCAGACTAGAGCACGTTCCTGTAGTCGCTCCCAGCTTGTTTCCGATGGCCGGTGATGAGCTCATCGAATCTCTCTCCTTCATCGTCCACTCTGGCGAGCACCTTCTCATTACCGGTCCAAACGGAGTTGGAAAGAGCGCAGTTGCGCGTATCTTAGCTGGACTTTGGCCTACGTACCGCGGACTCGTTAGTAGACCCCGATGTGTAGGCACTGACGGAGTTATGTTTTTGCCTCAGCGACCGTATCTCAGTACCGGTACATTGCGTGACCAGGTCATCTATCCCCACACCGAGGTTGACATGAAAGATGCTCAAAGACGAGACATTGAGCTCAGCCAGGTCTTGGAGGAGGCCCGGCTGGGTTACTTACCAGATCGTGAGGGTGGTTGGGATACCAGAAAAGTGTGGAAGGATGTGCTTAGTGGAGGTGAGAAGCAACGAATGGGTATTGCTAGACTGCTATATCATGAGCCTCGATACGCTTTCGTTGACGAAGGCACAAGTGCTGTCAGCAGTGACGTTGAGGGATTGCTTTATGAGAAAGCGAAAGCGAAAGGAATAAGTAAGAACTCAAATCGCTTCCCTCATCTAATACGGCCTTGTTAATTTATTTTAGCTCTTATCACAATATCAACTCGGGCATCTTTGAAACGATATCACACATACACGCTAACTTTAGGGCTCGGTGAACACGGTGAGGAATGGGAGTTCCAACGAATAGGGACGGAAAGCGAGAAATTGTCTGTCGAAAAAGAACTCCACGAACTACGTGAGCGTCTTGCCAAAGTTGAGGAGTGGAAACAGAGACGGCAAGAGATAGAAGATGAGTTGAACAAAGTATGGGTTGATAGTGGAGAACTATCACCACCTTCATACATCGAAAGCGAGAAGGCAACAGATATTGAGCCCATTTCGCCGAAGACCACTGCATCTTAACTTGTCGTCGGTAAAGAGCCGCCTATGTTATTCTTTGCAATAGCTCTGAGTGGTCTGATGCGTGGTCGGGTTATCAATAACATCATTTGGCGTTGCTGGCTATACTGCCAGTTCTTGGATAGGGTCATCAAATAGATTTCTATCATTGCATAACTCACGCCCTATCGATTCAGCGGTTCAGCTCAACTCCGTCTATAAATGGTTGACATCGAATCGTGAACGGCCACCAACAAGCTGCGAAATTGGCGAGTTTGGATTGCAATACGCTACTTTCACACGATCCTTTTCTTTGATAAATACTTCCGAGATTCGGGAATATCGACGGACATACTATTAACCGGAAGACAATTCAGACAGGAGGGCAAAGCAGGTGATCGGAAAATCGAATGAATTTGAAGCATGGCTATTAGGGAAGCTAGAATATACGATAACGTATGTGTATCACGTCTTCAATTACGCGAAAGTTTTTGAGAATTGTATGTACACGAGCTGTCTTAGAGCTGGGGGCATTTTACCAATCGACCACAGACTCTTTGCTTTACTGCAGGCACTCTAACAGCTCCGCCATCTCAGATACAGATTATGCGTAAACTTCGCGTTCGCCCTATCGGACGTGAGAAGTCCCGAAGCAGCAGCATTTGACGACGTTAACGCGACCTCTGAGTCCACATTCAACATGGCCTCACCACCACAGTGTGACCAGGTTGCTATGGCCACGTCGTCGTGTTTGAAGTAAGTGCCTGCGAAGGGACCGCTTAGATCAGATTCAGTAGTGACCTGTGACTATTGTTAGTGAGCGCATCTTCCATTTTACTCTTATGAGATGGATAGGTGATACCTGTGCGGTCTGCCCTGAGAAATAATAGTTCGCCTTAATAGTTCCGTTCACGCCTTCTTGTAAGTTTCCGTACCCATGATAATCGGCGCTAACGACCGTATACTGGAAACCTGGAGAGAATTCAAGATCGAGATTGACCTGGCAGTTCTTCCTGTTTTGGGTGACATCGACATTGGGTCCTATCGATGCCGCGAAGGCGTTGCTATACAAGAGGGGTATGCTTCCGGAGTCGGTGATAGGGACGGTGAGCGTTCCCTGCGGACATCCTGATCCTCCGTATACGATGCCTTTGATGGCAAAGTTAGGAGGTGCAGCGTTATTGGTTGGGAGAGCGAAAGCAAGCGATGGAAGAAGAGTGAGAAGTACAGTGATCTTCATGGTGTCAAAAACTGGTAGCGGTGATATGAAACAAAGACTGAATACAATGCAGATATCGGCAATGCGCAGTGTCAGTCGAGTGAGTTTTCGGGCCTTGGTGTTAGTAGGAGCTTTTGATGGTGGCCGTGTAGTGATATTTAAGTTCAGAGAATTGCTGAGCGGTCCGGGGACGTCGGCCCAGGCTCGACGACGACCGCCGTACTGGATCATGTATCAAGTTTTAAACAATGATCCAAGGTGACGAACAGCCCTAGAAAGCTGTTGGTTCAAGGAACGCTCTTCGGTTACTCAACTTCCTCCAAAATGATATATGGCACGGTCCTTCGGCCCGTTCATGTGATTCAAGTCGTTATGAATACGAGGGCGTGGAAAAGGGTTTCGTGTTATGAAAACCCGATTCTATTCCCAGGAATTCTGCAATTGACTACCGGGTCAAAGACTTAGTGACTAACGGTCAAACCCTGGGCATATGTAAATTGCAGCTGCTCTATGGCTACCCATGGGTCCCTCAGGATGGACGTTTCGACTTCCCGAACGGACTTACGATACAAGTGATTGCTAAGAGGAAGTTCCACTGAATCAGTGATAAACAAAACACGACTAGACAATCCCATAAAATACTTGGTAGAAACCGCAGTTTCTGCAGGCGAGAATGAAAATCTGGGGGAAAACGAGAACACTTTTCCACGTCATTCCGTTTCTTGGTAGTCATACAATTTTGCCATGAAATGAGCATGGGCTAACAGGAAAGCCAAAAATAGGAATCGAAGAAATGAGGTGACGGATAAGAATGCGTTTCTTTGGATTCTGGAAGAGTTTTGAGCTATGAGCACTCTATCCTATATTAGCACTGGGGATTTGGCAAGGTTCGATGAAGATCGAGAATGTTGATGAATAGTCGCTTGTCCACATCCTAGCATTTTCAATTAAGGTTATGGTTACATGCATTGCCGGAACCCGCACTCTCACAATCAACCGCAAGTCCGCTAAAGCCTGCTCAGAACGCTGAATGGCTCCTACGCTGGGACTGACAAGTCTATTTATAGAAGCGCATGCCATCAGAGAAGATAACAGAGAGAGTTCTCCACATTGGGACAAACCCATTTCACTTCTCGGTTGATGTCGATGCCGATTTGCATTGCCGCGTTGGCGGGCGGGATGCCGGTCAATAGCGTTGGTTATCGGACAGTGTTCAGAGAGGCGCGGTCATACCATATTCTACCTAGGTCCCGTAAACATCACTAGGTAGTTATCACGAGATCAACGCCCGATTCGAATCTTAAATGTGGAGAGCGGGTGAGAAGCCAAACAGCAACTGGCGGCAACTCAAAAGCTCCGCCATAGATGTCTCGTGGTTTCGCTCCGCGCAATTTCGGCTGTTTTGGACTTGGACACGTCTAAGGAGTAAAGCGAGACTATACCTAGGTACAGCTTGCGGATGAAAAAGTATTAATAGTGGTACACAGCGCGCTGTGTAAGTAGCCTAGCAGCCGTTCCGTACCAGAACCAGATTTGCTCATACTTGATCCAATGAACATGAGGCTGACAGAGCCCAAAAAGCTTAATTGAATCGCCTGCAGAGGTTTACATCGATTTAAGAAAACGAATGTCTTACAAAGGCGGGCGGCCTCTCGGTCCTTTGATCATCATTGTCGCAGCATTCTGAACGCTCTCACCGCCGAATGCATCTGTGGCCGCGTGCGGGATATGCTGACTGCTTTCTTGCAAGCCAGTCCCTGGTCTTCTCCTGGGATCGGTAGAGGAGGTTAGGCGTTGAGTCGCAGAATTGGAAGTCTGATTTAAACCAGTGCGAATAGAAGCGTATCGTTCAGTCAGCTAGAATATCCGTTGCCGCGAACTTGAGAACGCACTACGAAGTAGCATGGCAAAAGTGTTGACTCCGAGTCGCACCGCACGAGTCATGCGTGAGATTATAGGTAGCATGTGCGGCTTCCTTCAGTCCTTCACTGACTTTGTACCACAGAGTATGGACATTCTTGCCGGTCCACAGCATGCTTCCTTCGAGTCGCCATTGCTCGATCACCGTTACCCGAGGCTGAAGGTCCTCGTTGATGTGCTGGAATAGCAGTCAGAATGCGGGCGCGTTCTTCCAAAAAGAAAAGGCTTGGTCATTAGGTACTACCGTCAGTTGCATTTGCACAGTTCCATACTAGCCCGTATTTTACCCAAGTTTCCAGATTAGGACAGTGCTGGACCACTGTCGGTGTTTCAATACGCCAGTAATACCTAGGTAGGTACCTTCTAGGTAGGTAGATGAAATGGTGGGCAAAACCCCGCAGAGCCAAGGCGGCTAGCATCTGCGACGTCTGTCAAGCCCCGCAGCAAAGCAGAGACTTGTCTCCGTCGTAATCTGAACTTCGCGCCCTGGCCAGTAGGATCTTTGTCTCACATGTGGCGGGTAGGTAAGACTTAAGCTGCGTCATGGAATTGATTCGTTCTCCAAATAATACCTTTCGGCACCACGCCGTCCCAAGCTATTGGATCTACATACTGTCAGGGTTGAAGGTATGATAATAAATACTTAGCCGTCTCCGCCGCTTTCCTGAATCTCACACCATTTTACCCCGTACCCTCTCCACAAGCAAAAATGTCCCCCTCCAAAGTTTCAACGCTAGATTTCGAGACCTTTTATAATATCGTAGATGGGAAGAAGCGAACTGGGAAGACTGTACACCATGGCGTGAACCCAGCAACAGGACAGGAACTATGGGATTGCCCAGTGGGAACCCAAGAGGATGTTGATGACGCTGTTGCTGCAGCTAAAAAGGCATTCCCGGCCTGGGAGATGACGCCGATAGAGAAGAGGAAGGAGATGCTCATGAAGTTTTCAGATCTGTTTGCCGCTCATGAGGAGGAGTTCACAACTCTGTTGTGTAAAGAGTCTGGCAAGCCGGTACGATGGCACTCTTAGGTCGTATGCTGTTCGTCTCGACAGGCAACCTGACATAATTATAGAGAAAATTTGCTGGTATCGAAGTTGGTGGTGTGCCTGCGTTCATTGGGTGGCACTGTTAGTAACGGCTGCCTCGGTCAAACTTCATAATCCGCGCTGAGATATCCTCTAGGCTCGCTCGATATCCCTGAAGAGAAGTTTGAGGATGACGAGAAGGTGGTCACCACGAGTTATAAAGCCCTAGGGGTAGTTGGTGCCATTTGTCCCTGGAATTGTAAGTGGCTCACCGGAAGGAACATGATCCATTTTGGTTGAAGTTGACATTTCGATATAGTTCCGCTCATCTTGTGTATGTTGAACAGCCCCAACCTTCAAGCGACCGGAGATACTAATCGGACTAAGCTATGGGCAAATTGGCTCCTGCATTGCTGACAGGAAACACAATTATCGTCAAACCATCGTAAGCCATTCTTAGTTATGGACGGGACCCAAACTCATACTTACAGACCTTTCACCCCCTATACGGGTCTAAAACTCGTTGAACTGGCGCAAGAGGTCTTCCCCCCAGGAGTTGTACAAGTAGTCGGAGGAAGTAACGAGCTTGGAGCTTTATTGACCGCGCACCCGGGTATTGCGAAGATCTCTTTCACAGGCTCAATTGCCACAGGGAAGAAGGTAATGGAGGCGAGCGCAAAAACTCTAAAACGAGTGACTCTAGAGCTGTAAGACCTGATCTGCGGTCCGTGTCCGGCCAATATTGACGTATTTTCAGAGGCGGAAACGATGCTTCAGTTATCCTGCCAGGTACACATCATCCCAACCCACGCCTCGAAACGGAAAGAAGATTTCATAGAGTTAATAATTCATTGTAGATGTCGATATCGAAAAGGTTGCTCCGGAAGTCGTTATGGGCGCATTTCAAAATTCAGGTCAGGTTAGTATCTTGCTTGTTCTCCCTTTGAGGGTCATGTTGCCGACGAAGTTTAGGTCTGCGTGGCAACGAAACGCATTTACATCCATCAAGACATCTATAAACCCTTCGTTGAGGCGATGGTGAAATTCACCAAGACCATTAAGGTTGGCGCTCAAGATGATGGAGACAACTTGCTTGGACCTATCCAGAATTCAATGCAATACGAAAGAGTCAAAGGCTTCTTCGCCGACAGCAAAGCCAAGGGCTATAAATTCGCTGTCGGTGAACCGGATGTTGCGGCTTCTAAAGGATTTTTTATCCAGCCGACGATCATTGACAACCCCCCAGATGATTCTAGGATTATCTCCGAGGAACCTTTTGGTACGTCCATAGGGGTCTTGCATGCCTCTCCCTCTGTGGTATCATTACTGACGGCACGATGTAGGACCAATTGTGCCAACTCAGCCATGGACGGACGAGGAGGAAGTGATTGCCCGTGCCAACAATACCAACACTGGATTAGGCGCCTGCGTCTGGGGCAAAGACGTAACCCGCGCCGAGAAGATCGCTAGGAGACTGGAAGCGGGCAGCGTTTTCGTGAATAGCTGGGAAAAGCCTACACCCCAAGCAATTTTTGGAGGCCATAAAGAAAGTGGAATTGGTGGCGAATGGTAAGAGTCAACGATCCATCGTCACTGCAGAGGCTAACAGGATTTAGGGGCAAAACTGGCTTGCTTAGCTACCTCAACCCGCACGTGATTCATATCTATAAGTCCTAAGCACGAACAACAAGGCTGTTGGATAACCAGATCGGTTTAATCGCTACATCATCGGCTGAAATAGATTGTCTTGTTTGGGAAAAGGATATTAAGTCCAGCGTGTACCTAAGCGTAACAGCTGCTACGGACACACATGTGTGGATCATCTTTCGTATCAATGCTATGACCTATCCGGGAGATTGCTTCGGTCTTCGGTCTTGGTGTGGACAGTGGATCGAAATTCCATACTCAACTAATATACAATTCCATCTTTGAGCTCCCACGCATACTTACGGCCGTGACAAGAGCCAGTATAACAGATTTCCCTGAACGTGAGTCAGTGAAGCTGATGTGTCCAACCGTCAAATGCGAGGCACAGATGTCAAGCGGCCTATCCTCTTATTCTCACTAGACAGCTGTATAGGATCGTTTGCTCCTTAAGCAAACTTGTCATGCTTGTTTTTGACTTTGACGTTCAACAGCTCCTCATGGTAATTTCCCTCTTTCCTCGCCCTTTTCAGTCTCTTGACCTCGTCGTCGTCAAGACGTCTCCCAACACTTTCTTCAAGTTCTTTCCGGCTGATCTTCTCTCGTGCCTTTTCTTCCTTCGATGCCTTGAGGCGAGGCTTAAACCGAGCTTGCATACGTATGTAGAAGGAAGTTTTGAAAGTTATCTCTTCTCCGTCGCCACGGATCTCTGGCCCTGCAGAGCCCGTATCAGTGACTATAAGGAATTTCTCCCGTTGAGTTTGAATGCCAAAAGCGAAAGGATTGTCAGGGACAGATATGCAGAGAAATGATTCTTCTGGTGAGATAGCTGTGGCTGTTGCGGAAAGAATGCCGTATCTGTCACAGCGAAGATATCTAACGTAAAGGCTTAGTAGAAGTATCTTCTGGGCATTACGGTGCCTCTCAATTCTGTACCTTCCATGATGTCCTTTAAAGCTGAAGCTTTCCGTTCCCGCTACTCGGTTGGCAACCCACACTTGCCTTACGTCGTGAGGCTCGGCCGTTGTGGGATCGCCGTCCACAAAATTCTCTATTTCGCTCGTGAAAACTTTGCCATTTGCATCACAGGATAGGCAGGTACCGGGTTCAGTGGGGAGCACGAATATCACAGGGCCGGCGACGTCGCTCGAGTTTTCTGCTGTGACCCAGGTATCGTCACTCTGGGCTTCTGGTTCGGAGGTAGTTGCAATCTCTTTTGACGATGACAAATCAGTGTCAGTCTGTTCGGCGATTCTCTTGCGTTTCTTCGACTTCTTGTCTCCTTTGAACGAAAGGGGTTTGACCATGTTGAAAGTCGATATGTATAAGCTGGAGTTTTTGAGTACAAAGGAGCTCGTATTTAGTGTTGCATAGCCGAAATCGCCGATCCCCCACCAAATATGCCTCACCCACCAAAAACAGTAGGTAAATTGCATTTTCACCTTAAGAACACGCTCAATTTGTTAAATATCAAAAAATAAGGTTTTTTATATCTATATAAAATTGATTTCTTGGCAAAATCGTAGTAGAGCTAGCCGAGTTTAGAGGCTAGATTAAGGTAGTAACTCTAAGTAGCTCTATGTAATCTAGTATCTATTTTATATAGTAATTC
>AJFK01000141.1:0-27772 GCA_000467715.1 Hysterium pulicare CBS 123377
ATGTTTCATCGTAGTGCGAAACCCGTAGGGTTGCCACCACGATCAGCAATTGCCAGGCGACGAGACAAGACGATTTAAGCTTTAATATACACGAGCGCATCCTTCATTTGCATCTAGTTGATGACGGTGCAACTCCTCGCTTTACAGGCACGCTCCAAAACAATGGAAAAGTTGGCTCATTTACTCGCTGTCAAGTCAGATTGTGGATTCCAGCTCCACAGGATCTGGTCCTCCGTACAAACACTCAATTGGCTATGCGCGACAGTAATGTCGATGGCTTAGCATTGTGCATTCCAAAAGGAAGTCAAATACGCCTTAAGGTATCTTTCCATTATCTCATTGAGGAGCACATATAGTACGTGGTTATATAGGGCTGATCCGTCACTTTAGTTTCTTACCAATTATGATCAGTGGTTCGGCTGGTACGAGGAAGGCAACTGTGGGGATGTTTTTAACATCCGTGATATAGAATTCGACGAGCGAGCATTAACCCAAACAAATGCTCTGCTGACGAGATGGAAACTACCCACGACCACACTAACCAGCTTGGACAAACGAATAAAATCCTTACCAAGATGCTCGGAGTCTTCATATAAGTCTGCAAGAAATCGGATCTTAGCAGAGTGTGGAACAGTCTCTGAACTTGAACGAGTTGTGGATGCATTGACCACGAAGGCTTCTGGGGAATCCCACGGGGTGTGTCCTTATTGATAAACTTTTACACTTCTATGCCCAACCCTACAAATGAAACATACTTCATCTGGCACTTTCCGGATTACCTTTAAGAGGGCAACTTACTTTGATGCATTGTACCGAGTCCAAATTATTTCTGCGGGCTGATTGTAAAGAGCTCAGTAGATGCAGCACTGCCTTCTCGGAAAACATCACATTATATCACCTATACGTCTAGAGAAGTCAAAGAAGGCTAGTAAATCATCGTTCTACCACTCTCTTATCTCACCACCGGGCCCGATAAACCCTGGACTAACCCAAGCCTTCGCATCTTTCGCCAATTCCCTTACCTGCTTCTCATCAACCTCGATCCCCAACCCCAGCCCTTTCAAGAGATCGATATACCCATCCTTAACCTTCCAGACCTCAGGATTCAGCAAATAGCTCGTGAGGTCCTGACTCCCAGCATTATAGTGGATCCCGAGACTCATCTCCTGAATCGCAAAATTCGCGCTCACTGCATCAACTTGCACGTTGGCGGCCAAAGCTATAGGACCAAGGGGACAGTGAGGCGCAAGAGCAACATCATAGGCTTCGCACATGGCTGCTATACGCTTTATCTCCGATATACCGCCTACGTGGCTAATATCTGGTTGGAGAATATCCACACATCCAGCTTCGAGAAACGGACGAACATCCCAACGACTATGAAGCCTCTCACCCAGCGCAATAGGTGAACTCGTCACTTGAGCAAGCGCTTTAATCCCTCCGATATGCTCCGAAAGCAGAGGCTCCTCAATGAAAAGCGGACAATGCGGTTCCAGCGCCTTCGCCAGTTGCTTGGCCATGGGCTTGTGTACTCGGCCATGGAAGTCAATCCCGGCATCCATACCGAGCGCTTTCACCGCCTTGAGACGCTCGACGCAGTCGGTGAGTGCGGAGGGAGAATCTAGCCAGCCTAGATCTTCGGTGGCGTTCATCTTTACGGAGAGGAAGCCTTGGGCTTTGCGGGCTTGGGCTTGCTTTTCTATGTCGCTGGGTCGGTCGCCGCCGATCCAGGCGTAGACTTTTATTTTGTCGCGGAGTTTTCCGCCTAGGAGTTGGTATATTGGTACGCCTAGTTTTCTGGCTGTTGGAGTGTCAGATCTGATTTACGGTACGTCATATACAATTCGCCAATATCTAGATGTGGACTACTAGATGGGTGCGAACTCGAGAGAATAATTATAGAGGTTGTATAACTCGTCACTGACAAGTATGCACACGGAGAACTAGCCCCTAATGCCGTGAAGTAATACAGAGGGGTGTTAGATTCGGAAAGAGAAGTAATAATTCAGCCTACCTTTCAGATCCCACAACGCAATATCAATCCCCGCCAAAGCGCTCATAAAAACCGGGCCCCCTCTATAAAAGCTCGTTCGCCATGACATCTGCCAAATATGCTCAATCTCACTGCCAAAAAATTCCTAAGCACACTGAACAACCACACAAAAACAAATCAGGGAAAAACCCACTCAGCTTCGAATCCAGTGTACTTCTCAATCCAAGCATCTAGACACCCCTCCACAGCCTGCGTATGGCCCTCTAGTGAAGCTTCGCCCCAGCCAGTGTTTCCGGCTTCGTCGGTGATTTTGACGAAGAGCCAGCGTGGGGGGACGCGGAAATATTCTATAAGCGCGATTTTGCCCATTGTAGGTTTTGGTTGGGTTGAAGACTAGCAATTGGGGTGGTTGAGAGGTTTTTGAGACGAGTTGGCTACGCATTGGCATCAATTTAGATCTTTTTATGTCGAACTTCGAGCGCCGGATAAGGCACTGTGATATCAACGCTAGCCTGTCTTGGTTAAAGCTGGGACTCGGGGTGATATGTACCGATCGCTGCAAAAGGTACCTTGATGTGGTAAAAGGAATTGTGTATGGTCCGCATAGTAGTAATCCTATTTGCTTTGAAATTGCAGAGAGTTTACAGCTTTTCTCAAGCGTACAGACCAAGTTCTGGGAAGCCTAGACTTTCAAAGGAAAATTGCTCTTATTGTACATGTACATTTCCTGAGGGTAGTTGATCAGTCATTATATCAGAACTCCAGGCATTCCAAACGCCGGACCGAGATCGGGAAGGCCGGTGGGGGACAAGTGGATCTTTGGACTGATGACGAAGTCGGGAGAGATATGCCGAATCTACGAGGGGTAAATCTATGAATATGCGCCGATAAATATGTAACTTTCACCTTTATTGTTATCGCGTTGTCGTGCATCTCTCAAACGAGCTGAAGAAATAAAGGAGCTTTGATCGGATAGCGAACTGAGTAATATGGCGTCCTCGCCGCCCACAGGGGTCTTCGTGCCCGTCCCAACCTTCTTCAAACCAGCTTCATCCAGCAAAACTCTCCAAGCTCAGGTCGACGTCGAAACACAAGTTAAACACAGTATTCACCTCGCAAAGAATGGCATCCGCGGCCTCGTACTCCTTGGTTCTACTGGCGAAGCGATCCACATGTCGCGCGCGGAACGATTCGAGCTGATCTCTGGTGTACGGAAAGGACTGGACGATGCAGGCTTCCCTGATTACCCTATAATGGCTGGAGTGCTCATCAACTCAGCTGATGAAGCTTTGGAGTGGTTAGAGGATTTTAAGAAGGCTGGAGCACAATGGGGTTTGGTATTGGCTCCAGGATACTTTGGACCGGCTGTCAATCAGGAAAATCTCAAGGAATGGTATACGGCGGTGGCCGACAATAGTCCCATTCCGATATTAATGTAAGTTCTTTCTTCACCTAATGGTTCGGAGTAGCTACTAACTTGAGCGATGCAGATACAACTATCCAGGCGTCACAAACAACGTCATGGTCACTCCCGAGACATATACAAGCCTCGCACAACATCCAAATATTGTTGGGTGCAAGATGTCCCATGGCAATGTCTCCCACCACGTTCAGGTCTCGCTAGATCCAGAAATTGATCACAAGAAGTTCCGTGTGTTCAGTGGATTTGGACAACAGTTAGGCCCAATAGTTTTCTTTGGCGCAGCAGGGGTCATTGACGGCCTTGCTGCAATGTACCCTAAAACAGTTTCACGTCTTATGCAATTAGCTGAAAAGCGGCCCATCGAGCCACAAGCCCTAGAGGAGATTCATAAATTACAGTTTGCCGTCAGTCGAGCTGAGGAGTTCATCGGCAAATGGGGTATCGTCGGGATCAAGGAAGGTGTGCATCGAGTTCTTGGATTGGGAACCCTTGAAGGAGGCCGATTACCCTTGAAAGGTAAGCTGCCGGAAGGAGAATCGGAGAAATGGAATGCGACTACGTCCCGGATGCAGAAGCTGGAGGATTCGCTATAGGAATAATGCTCGAATAAGACAAATGTATCCATCCACACCACTACTTTTCTATCTTATGTGAGCGTTTCACATTCTTCCGGGGAGTGCATACCTAGTATGCGATGCCGACAGTGCCATGGGGTTTCGGCAAGCTATGCTAATCTCACTTGCCTTCAAAACCAGATACAATCAACTCATACTCCAACACACCCGAGTCCTGGATCAGGGACCCGGCTTGAGGCCGCATTTCAAAGTCTGATTTCTCCTTGAAAGTGGGTTCTAACGAAAGGTCATCTCAGCCAAAACGGTGCTTTGTTACCAGCAGTTTACTAACCCAACCTCTACGTTAATGCGAGAGCCTAGATAAATTTGACCGTTTTCACTCGGAGCAAAAATGCCCTTAACGTTGCTAAATCTATCCAGAAATGCCCCAAATCACCGTTCTCGGTACTAGCATATTCAAAGGATGCTACTCCGGCCTACGCTAAAATCTAAACTCCGATGTGGCGCAAGGACCATCAGGGGTGGCAAAGACATAAATTTCCTCTTCCGGCTGGTTGACTTCTGCGCACGTCCCGAAATTCCCTATCTCAAAACGGAGCAGCTGTTAGACTCAGACTCTTGACATGATGATTTCAAATCTCATGGAATGTTGCCAGCAGAATCGGATCTTCGAGGGCGGCGTTAAGAGAAAGGGCGAGGACGGTTTGGCCAGATTGGGGAACATAAAAAGGAACTGTGCCGGGCTTTAGAAGAGATTCAGTTACAACTACTTCATATTCCCCATACTTGTATTCATTATATTTTTCTCGGTCACTTTTACGAGTTCGAAACTATCTCACTCGTCCATATTTCGATATTCCCTCCACAATTACCCTTCCGCTGCAGTCGACAACCGATATCCTAGGACACAAGACAAGAAACCGGGAATTTAACATGGCAGGCAGTACACCCGCAACACGGTTCGACAGTGTCGACATATACACTACTCCATACAAAAGTATTGGCGATCATCATATCGAAGTCAGCGTTCTTGTACCGAAGAGCATTAAGCCTGGAAAGCATCCGTTGATGGTCAAATTCCATGGCGGAGCACTGGTAGGTTGTTCGATAGGCTTCGAATCTGGACATCGCTAACAACAGCAACAACAAAAGGTTTCGGGAACAGCGCTCTTTCCTGATTGGTTTGGAGCCTACATCATTCCCTTTGTCGAACGCAATTCGGCAGTCATCGTATCAGCAAACCATCGACTACTTCCTGAATCCAACGGCACAGACATCCTCGAAGACTTATCTGATTTGTGGACCTGGGTCCGAAACTCTTTACCCTCTTTCCTTGACTCGAAGTCGCCTGCAGATATTGACCTTGACTTTGACCACATTCTTGCTTCTGGTGAGAGTGCAGGCGGATACATGGCAATCCAGTCCGCTCTCACTCAGCCAGAAGGTTTTATCAAGGCGTTGCTAGTCCAGTACCCAATGACTATCATCTACGATAAAGTAGATCGGACAACTGTGCTCGGAAGGCCGATTGCGGGCCCTGAACTGGTAAAGAACCACATCGCCAAGCTTGAACCAGGTGTCATTGTCAGTGGCGCTGTGCCTCCAGCTCGTCTCGACCTCGCCTTTGCCATGTTAACGCACGGCTTCCTAGATTTTTTGGGACACGACAAAAGACTCCATCCCTTAGAGGCTTTGGACTCGGCTAAGCACTTTCCCAGCACCTGGATCATCCATGGCAAAGAGGATGAGGCGGTAAAGGTCGAGGATAGTGTAGCGTTCGTGGAGAAATTGAACAAGTTGTTTCCAGAAACTAAAACGAGATTGGATATTGAAAGTGGTAACCATGGATTCGATAATGAGATGACTGAAGAAATGGAGTGGCTGAGGAAGGGGCTGGCATGGGTTGAAAAGGAGTGGCTGAAGTAGATTGATTATTGGTTGTCCGATTTGATTAAATGCAGAGTCGGTTGAGCATTACTTTCCTGAAGAGGATCTGATCTCCAGTACTATAGCAGTCATCTTTCACTTTCGCATTGACATAAGATACTATCCATAGGACGAGTGGTCCAACGTTCGACGATGTCAAAGTAAGCATACTTCTACAGCCTGGCCTCTCATATCC
This sequence comes from Hysterium pulicare CBS 123377, assembly GCA_000467715.1. NCBI lineage: Eukaryota > Fungi > Ascomycota > Dothideomycetes > Hysteriales > Hysteriaceae > Hysterium > Hysterium pulicare. The sequence continues at coordinate 6,114 of AJFK01000141.1, forward strand.
TTGCCAGCATATGAATTCCTCCGAATTTTAATAGATTGCTGCAGGTATCGCGTGGTTCAATAGATTGCGTGCTACCCTGCATGTCAGACAGAACTTAGCTGTACAGATAGATGTGATCCACCCCCTGCCTCATCTGTTGCCAAGTGCATTGATGTGCATCGTCAATTGCAAACATGGTAGTCTGCGGGCTTATCTTCGCGTTGCAATTTGGGGCCGTTTGTGACTTTGGGCCGAACTCTGCGGAAGACATGATACACATTTCGTCCATGGTGGCTGGTTCTTCAACAACACGGGCTCAATGATTTGAAAGATTACACAACCTTGCACTGAAGCCGTCGCATGAGTCCTTCTAGAAGGTTCAGCCAACCTTCCATCTCAGGTACCTTCCGAATTATGGCAGTGGTAGGAACCGAGACATCAGCACCCAGGCCCAATGAAGCGGCGTACGAGGGTGCGGTGCAGCATAAGCACTACAGCGAGGCCATGTGGGTTTGCCGCATGAAAGACGGACACTATCTTTGCACGACACGGCTAAAATGTCTCAGCGAAGAGCAGGCCATCTCGAAAGACTGTCTTTTGCGTTTCACCGATCCTTAGTGGTTCATTCGACGTGTAGACGCAGTGCTCGCTCTTCGGCCTCCGAAGACGATTGGGAGTTGAGACGAAACGGGGGTGTCGATTCCGACATCCGACGTCGAAACAAACCATCCTTCTTCCTTCTCTACCCACGCGCCTTGCAATTGTCCAGTGTTTTTGTCCTGGCTTTCACAGTTGATGAACTCGTCTCACTGCAAATATGGGCAGGGTCCACCACATGTCGTGAGCTTGCGAGGATGCATGAATTCCAGTGCTACGGTTCATCGCCTGTCATCCACCATGATTCGCGGGGACGCAGCAGTAGCTTGTCCTTCCAACACCTCCGCCTACGCTACCCTCAGCCTCTGCGGCCTTTCGTTGGGCGTGAACTGCAGCACTACTTGATCCATGTACCAGGTCGTTCAGGCTCGATGGCTGCGTGTCACGAGAATCCAAGTCCGCTTCCGCTTCATGCATCCGCATCCGCCTGTGGCTTTGGACACGAGACGACCCCACGATTCTTCTCTCAGGCCTTTCCAGAGACCAAGCTTACCGTGCCACTTACAAATGGGTGGTTCAAGTATGAATCGACGTAGATACCCGCCAAGTGTTGGTCTGGCTCAACCTGGACTCTCCCATCAGAAGCAGAGGCCTGGTCGATGAACCCAAGGTTGGGTTTAGAGCGGGAAAAGGTGCCGTATCTTCCTGCTTGTTAGCAGAAGGCGAGGCTATCGACTGGCTCGCTGGTCTATGAACAGACGGCCTCATCCTTTCTGTCAGCAGATGGCGGATCCAAGCGCAGATAGCTTCGTCCTCAATCTTGGCACACGCCAGATATTTGCTACCTTTGGGCAGATGGAAAAGCTTAGTTCCCATTGTCAGAAAGCATCATCCAAACCACCCCATCCCGCTCCGGCAGGCTATCTCACGAAGCACACGCCTCCTGTGCCTCAGCCTCGCTGTGTCGTGCGCCTGATCTCTCGGTGACCCATAGCAGATCCAATCCAAATGTTTCACTATCGAGGAATGGGTATGATATCAAATGTGGATTACTAACCTTCTACTTCCAGAGGAGCTGACGGCACGGTTTCTTCCATGTTACAGTTTGAGACTTCTTTCTTGAGTGATGACGACTGCCTTCTACTTCTTCGTATTCAGATGTTCCCCACGTTTAATTGGTGCTTGACAAGTAACTCAGTCACTGGCAAGATGACAAGAAAAGTATATTCGGGCGGCTTATCACGTTGCTCGCGTGGCCTTGTGCTGCGCCTATAACAGAATCAGCGCTGACGATCAATCCATGCGAGGAGGCTCAAGCGGTGTCCTTGTATTAGCACATTATAACGTATGCATGCCTCAGAAGACTTGTTAAGTATCGATAGCCCTTTGCCCTACCCCTCCACAACTATCGGTCAAAATTGAACGCAACCACGATATATCCGCAACATTTCGGAGTCCGATCTTTAATTATTTCAGAAAGATCCGTACCATGCCTTCGAAGCGAATTCTTCTCACAGGTGCCTCCACTTTCACGGGCTCTCATATCCTCGATCAGTTCTTGTCCTTCGACGTCTCCATTCGGGCGGTCGTGGGGTCCGAAGACGAAGCAAGAGCCTGGGATCAACGATACGGCCTTTCGAATTTCCCCCTGCTCGACTTTGCAATAGTTCCCGTTCAGGACCTTGCGGTCCCATGTGCTTATGACGATGCTCTGAGCGGGTCCGCAGAACCGTTTGACACTGTCATTCACACCGTCACTGCTGATCCGTCTGAGGAAGCCGACTGCCTCTCAAGGTTCATCAACCTTGGAATCGACAATCTATTAGCATTTCTGAGAAGTGTTAACGAGCTAGCACCTAGCGTTCAAAGAGTCATCATCACATCATCGTTCGCACCATTCGCTCGCTGGCTCGTCGATCCTAGAGTGGAACGAAGGCCCCATCCGACTACACCATCCATCCAGAGGGTGGCAGAGTCAGATTCTGAGTACATATTGGCAACTTGTCGAGCAAGCGACAATATTGTCAATGACCGCTTGTGGAGGTTCTTGGAGGATGAAAGGCCTGGATTCGATCTCGTTGCTCTATCGGCCCCGAGTGTCTACGGTCCATCAATACGCCCCTTGATGCACATTACGGACCTTGAAGGAGCTAATCGAAGTATTTGGAACATCTGCAACAATGATTCCACCGAGAACATCCAATTTCCACCATACGGAATCAGTTACTACTCTGATGTGCGGGTGAGTCAGACTTGTAATGCATTGTGGATGCCATTATAATCCTTACATACTGATAATCAACCTCCAGGATTTTGCTCTCGCTCATGTTCAGGCCGCTTTCATCCCTGCGGCCGGTAACAAACGTTTTGTTGTGTCTGCAGGAACGATGCCTTCGCGCTCGGTCATTGCGACCATAATACGAAGGGACTTCCCCGATTTCGCGAACCGAATACAGTCAAGTAGTGCACCGACCAGTTCACCCCCGAACGATGATCTCCCAATGGATTTGGTCGATACGTCTTCCACTGCTGCGATTCTGGGGATGATGAGATACCGCCCCGTAGAAGACACTTTAACAGATCTTATGAGACAGCTTCTGGAACTAGAAAGACGCAGAGAATGGAGAAGAGTAATACAGAGCTGAGTAGCATTTCGAGGAAACAATATCATATATCTCTTTTGTCCGGAAATTCAACATCGATCGAACTCTTGGCTTTTGACTTCGGGAAGCATTGCATGGCACCAGCGGCATTTGGCAAAAATTGACGAGAAGGCTTTCCATGTACCTCAGACCGACTCATAGCTCATTCATTTCATTTGGTATACCCCAAAGCGTCAACCCCTTGCGCAGGAGTGGCAGGTGACTGAGCTAAGACAGTGATTTCCCATCACTGCCGCACGCAGAGAGCCTCCCCCATCAGATGCGACCCTGAATGGACCGCGGAGTCTCCATACCATAAGTTTGACCGAAACTGATGGACATTCTGATGATGAATACCCTTCTGGAAGGATAACACAAGCAGTTTCAGAAGGAGATGAACGAAAATGAACAGGCTGCGCAGTAGTACCTTGGCTTACCTGGTGACCCCTTGGGTCTTGAGAATATCTTTGGCAATAAAATTAACGCAGTATCAGCTTCGATTCATCAGTCTCATAAGCTGCCACGGATAATCTTGCCCATAGGCCGGCGTAAATGGCCTCCATTGCCCCCGATCCTACCATTTTCAACTCAACCACGATGCCGGTACGCTCGATTGAACCTCACAGTTCTCATATTATTGTTTCACAAGACGTTGCTTCAAGCTTATACTTATATTCAGCCTGGTGTTCACATTGTGGTCGGAGAAGAGTGCCTAATCGGGAAGGTACGGCGGTGCCGATGGTATTACATGACATCGACGGCTAAAGTTGACGATGTCAGCGACTTTCAATCTCATTCTGGACGTAATGATAGTTCAATTTGATCGTACGAACATCACCAAGTGTTTGTACGGGTCGTGGACGACATCATTGGAACAACGGAGAATTTTCTCTATGACAACACATCTTGGGAGGCAGTGGACCTTATGTACTCGGTACAATTGAAGGTGGAAGGTCTTCGGCCTCGCCGAGAGTCATCAATTTCGATCGACAATGGATATGTTGCACTGCATAGAGCCTATTGTTTCCTAAACGCTTCCGCTGGCTAGGGAGGATATATTTTGGGTATTTCCCATCGTTGAAGACTACTGTCTAAGTTTATCTTTCTTCATCGCATACGCCCGATGAGTAATGTTTCCGATGTCTTTCCTAAAAATGCACTTGGTCTTCAAAGATAGAGTATTCCTAGCTCGAGAGACACACTTGTCCTTGCCCTTTCCGCAGTGCTATCAAAGTGCCTTTTATCTCAATTCTAAGTCGGCCATTCAGCCTCGGCCAGATAGGTGGTGTCGACAAGTACTCAAAAAACTCTGTCAATTCAAACCTTTGGTCGAATGTGCGCTAGGGCGGTCCAGGAAGCCTGTTAAGGCACATCGTCCTTCTCAACGGCCAGTGTGGTTTTAATTCGTTAGGCTCCGTGTACGCTCTTCAAATTTTCTAAATGCTGTCAGTCATAAGCTTGAACCTTAGCTGATTAGACCTTTCATCGAAACGATACATTTTATCATTGGACAGAGCTCATCGGTGTCTCTCAATTCACTTCAAAGGAGCAACTGAATCAAACGCAAGGCATCCCTCATTCAAAGTGCTTTCCACCGATGAGTGGCAAAGCCAAGTCTCGGGCCCGAAGTTGCGTCGCACACCGATTCACATCTCTCGCTTTAGACCTCATGAGCGTCCGTTCATCGGGAACAACACTCTGTCCTCGAGGAACTAAGTTCCAAGCTTCGCAACTACCAAAAGCATCAACCATTGCGCCCTTCAATGAGAAGCAATCCTTCATCGTAGAGCTAAAGTCATGGGGATCCTCCCGAAGGTCTGGATAGGCATGTCGACTGCATGAAGGCACTGATCAACATTGATTCCTCCAGATGATCTGACGTATACTGGCTCTTCACTCACTGACCATTCCCCTAAATCCCATCGGCGCGCATCCGTCCTGCAAACCAGTGGCAACTCCAACATCAGGCCCACAATCTTGTCGCCCATTGGCATTTTTAGAAGTTAGCTTGACTAGGTCTAACGAAAGCCTCGATGAATGGGCCTACGAATCCTATGATGGCGAAGCCGGCTCTCCCGCCGCCTTGGAATTTGGAATATGGAGAAGCTGCAAGACCCCCTCTTCTCATCTACGAACCCGTTTCTGAGGTAGCCCATTCCTGAGGCCTTTTTTCTCAACGTACCTGCACACATCTGCAAAGACTAGGATGGCCCCATGACGGATTCATGCTTCAGCTACATGGGCCTTGCACGCCTCTTCTACTCATCCACCGCGTCTTATTACGTATACCTTGTACGAATACTGCGGGCTGCCCTCCTGCAGTCCTTTTTAGGACAACGAAGACTGGAGTAGAAACATCCAAATCAGGCCTAGTGGCTCGGGTTTGCAGGTTTAGTTCTTTGTCGGCCGGGATGCGAAAAGCGGCGAAAGGAGTATTTTTGGCCCCTCTGGATATGGGACCCTGTATCAAAATGACCTCTTCGAAACTGTTGTGAAACGTTGAACGAGTTCTTGGTAACTTGCTCATCTCAGCATCTGTCCTCTCTCGCTCTCTTGGTGCTTTGATTGGGTGAATGTATATGTATAGGAAAGGTAAATGCCGACGATTTAAAGCCCGGACTCCGTAGCGACTGGACTATACCTCCTTAGTACTTAGCACATACTAGCGTGGCTAATCATGATTCGCTCGTCTCGCCCGATGGATTGGGGTTAGTGTTGAAACATGTCAACACCACTCCAGCCTCCGCTGACGGTCACACACTGACAGGGTGCTTGTATCAACTTCACAGGGTCTCTGCTATATTGGTCACACTTCCATCTTTTGCTCTCCCTTCAGCCAGCCTCTCACTATCTGCTGTATTACCACGCCCCACCGCAGGAACTTGCTCTGGATCTCTGAGATGTGTCGAGATGCAAGGCGGTGTTGGAACGCCATTTTGTGCTTGGCTGACTTAACCTGCCTAAGCTGAAAGCCATTTATCCCGGAAAATCTTATGTACTCTGCTTACTTTTCCAAGTCTTGCCAAAGCGTACGTTCTGGGTTGCTTTCAATCAACGACCATAAAGCGAGACTTATTACGAGTCTAAATAATGATGTTTGTATCTCCCCGCTAGAAACATCTCGACGTAGCCCCAGAGTCTCACTCGATACTATTTCTATACCTACTTGACCGCCTAATTTGGACTGTGCGTACACTTGGCTTCAGCTGACGGCGCCCGCCCAGCTGATGACTTTCACACTTCCAGCTGATGTTTTCGTTAAGCCGGAGTGCTCATATAGATGTGATGGCTAAAAACGCATATAAAACGCTCACCGTTAGGACTGTTCCCTACGTAGTCTGATTTTCTCCTTTTCTGTAATCTTTTGTTTGTTCTACCCATGGCTGAAATCGACAAGGATACTACTAAGGCGTCACCTGCTCCTCCTGGTGTACCGCAGTATGTGGTTGATTATGGTAAGAAACCGACAAAAAGTGTTCTCAGTAAAACTCCAACACCCATCTTCATCCTTGAATCTTTCATGAATGCCGCAGCTGGCCTTTCAGATCTCTCGAGACTCTTTCCACTTCACCAAAGTTCGATATGTATACGACTCATTCTATATTTTCCGTTCACCTTCTCTTCCCATATTTAATTAGAAGTAAAATCTCAACTAATTCAATTTAACAACAATTTCTAATATTTCTCTTCTTTTTTCTATATTTTTCTGTAAGGTCCGATTTTAATGCCGATTTCCAGCACCCCTAGTCCACCTCTACTCAAAAGAGCTCTACAAACCCTCCGACATATCCGCTCAACTCGCAAACACGCGCCCACAGGTCAAATTTCAAGACGTTGCTGTAGCATCTTCCCCACTCACCCTGGATAACCTCAACCAACTCAACAACATTGGCACAAATGGCGGGAAAGACGTCTATCTCACAAGCAAAGTCGACATCACAACAAAACCCGCGTGGCTCAATGGCGTGGCTCCGGATGAGAACGGAAAGACCAACGGAGCAGTAAGCTGTTGTGTTATAGTGACGGATCATGGGAATGGCGATGTAGATGCTTTTTACATGTATTTCTTCGCTTATAATTGGGGTGGGGTTGTGTTGCAGAAACAGCTTGGTAAGTTATTCTTCGCTCTACACTACACACTTACCAATAACACCCGGTGCAGGTGACCATGTTGGCGACTGGTATGTTTGTATCTTTGTCTACAAGATCCACTCGAAAGATAAGACTCACTTGTAACACAGGGAACACAACATGGTCCGCTTTAAAAATGGGCTTCCACAATACCTGTGGTATTCTCAGCACTCTAATGGCGAAGCATACCACTATCGCGTCCTCAAAAAAGATAAGTCCGGAAAACGGGTGAGCACCTACTTCCCTAAGCCCCCATTCCCTACCCCTCTTCCAAAAAGGATATTCCTTCAACTCCCTACCCTAACCCCACACCTCCCAGCCCCTCTCCTTCTCCGCAAACGGCACCCACGCTCAATACGCCACCCCCGGAACCCACGACCACACAATCCCCAACCTCAACCTCTCCTTCCCCTTCATCCTCGTCGACCAAACCGACACCGGTCCCATCTGGGATCCGCTCCTCTCCGCCTACTACTACTCCTATTCCCCGACGGACCAGAAATTCACCGCTTACGCCCCTGACACCACGCCTGTGAACTGGCTTTATTATAAGGGCAGGTGGGGAGATGATCAATTGCCGGATAAGGACAAGAGACAGTTTTTGTTGCTGGGGAATAGGAAGTTTGCGAAGTTTGTGGGGGGCCCTACTGGGCCGGGGGATAAGCAGTGTAAGTGAAATACCATGTCCCAGGTCTTTGTATTATCCGCTATGTATGGTACCTATCGAAATGCTACCTTATCAAGTGGCATTGTCGAGATGGAACTGTCACGGGCGGAACTACTATGCGGGGGCTCTGGTATTATGAAAACCCTGTTCTTTGAAGCGCGTGCTGATTTTAGTACTATCGTAGTGAATAGGAAGAAGGTCTGTCCTGAGAATGGGGAGGCTTGTATTTTGAGGGATGTTTTGGGACCTTGAGGGGATGGCAGGGGGTGGGAGGGGATGGGTTGGGTTGGGCTGGGCTTGTTATGTTTGAGACGGTAGCTTGTTAATCCATTAGCCTCTTAATTCAATTTACATCTCACACCTATCAAGTTGGCGCATGCTCTCAGTATCATGAAGTTTGACTACTCAAATCAATACCTACCGCAGTGATTAGCATACCTATTCTAGATCGCCCTTACTCAGCCTAAGGTTCATCGCAATCAGTAGCACAATTAAACAGAAATGGACTACTTTAAAGATATTTCCATTTCTCAGGCCAGCCTCGACACCGTCAATGTGATAGGTTTCTGTCGTCGTGGGCTCTTAACATATTTCCTCGTCAAAAGTATACCCAACTAACATAGTCCACTCATAGCGTCCCTGCCCGATAACCCCTTGAATCAGTATGGCTCTTACTTGAGGAAATTCTAGATGTCTTAGGCCCTTGGAGATGCAATTACTAGGTTGGTCGAAAGCCACGGTAGAGCCTGCTAGGGGCGCGTGGGAGAAAGGCAGCAGGCTCGGAGAACAGGAGGGAGATTGCGAAATGTTGAGGCCTGTGTATGGTATTGTTAGCTGGCCAAGTCTCTGTGTACCCATTTCGCTGACACTATTTGCTGGATATCTCCTTTAGTAGAGGTGAAATTTACATTTTTAATATGTAACTAGAAGATAGACTGGTAGAAAATAGTCAGAGTTATGTTATAGGAAATAAGGAGGAAGAAGTAATAAGTCTATTATTTAGAGTTGTAATAAAGATACTAGAAAGAAATAAAAATGTAAGGAAAGGAGATGGAAAGAGAAACTGTAGCTTTGCTTCGTGTGCCTAGCTGACTATTGCTCTATATCCTTACTCCACTATCATAGATTTCTAGGACGCTTGTTTAGTATAGTAAGGAAAAATGATTATATTAGAAGGCTAATGAGTAGATTACTGTAAAGAGTTTGGAGTAACCTTCTCCTTGTGTTCAATACTGGTAATAAGGGTGTGTGCCTACTACGGTGGAAAAGGTATATGGCGGCGGCAATGCTTGTCTATGTTGAGGAAGAGATTGAGAAGAGAAAGACTGTGAGAATTCAGTGGTTGTAATCTACAACATGTGCTTTTGAATTAATGGTCTTACCACTACGAAAAGCCAACCTCATACCCGCTCAAGATACTGCGGCCATTTCTTCTCCTCTACAAACTCCATCTCTTTCTTCTCCCACCCTTAACTGAAAACGCCATCCCTCCCTGCTCCGTCCCACTCACATCAACTCTCACCCCGCCACCAGCCCCTTCGTTCTCCCCAAAAAGCCCCATCTCCCCATCAACCCATCTCTCCGAGTTCTCTCTCTCGAAAAGACTCGCCATAATCCCCGCGACTCCCAACCTGATCTTAGCCTGCTGCACGTCTTTCGACATGGAAATAACAGCAAGAACAGCGAGGCCAATCCCCAGAAGGGCGAAAAGCAAATTCGCCACAACGAGCGTCCAAAGCGCTGCTTTCGACACCTTGGCAACGAGGATCTCGACACGCTGTTGGGCGCGCACAGCTGGGCGGGGACTGGATTGGCTGCCGATGTGGGAGAGGGCCACTTTGCTGAATCCAAGGGCGTAGTTCGATATCATGCCTTCTCGGGAGTTTAGAATATCGTTGGTGTCGTCGAGGATGGTGCTGTAGTATATTTCGGGGCGCATGTTGCGGGTCATCGGCCCCATGGGCATGCTGGATATGCCTGTTGTGGTACTGTTGCTTTGATGTTTTCGGTGGATGGTTTGGACATCGGAGGAGATGACAGAGTATGTGACGTCCCATACTGAGGGTGTTCGTTAGTAGTGCATTATGAGAGTTTTCATTGTATTCCTCGAACGAATGTAAATGCAGATGGAGGATGTGCCGGAAACCCGAAACTGAAATAGGAACATACCAGTCGTATTGCACGACAACATTAGGTACCGCGTAAAGTCCCCTGATGACCATATAGTAGGATCGCTACTCCCAGTATAAAGGATGTTTTGCTTATCAGTGATAGCAATCGCACTAACCCAATGCCATGGATTGCTGAACACTTCATCCTTGTCCGTGAGGTTCCGTCCCGGTCCATCCTCGTTAAACACATATCCAATTTGGGAACTTGCGTACTGCATTTGTGAACTTAGATCTCCTTCTGAATCGTCAACCCCGATAAAAGGCGATTCGTCGATCACGAGACGATGGAAGTCTATGAAATGTACCAGTGCACCGCTGTCGAAGCTAATATTCCCGGATAGTTCGATCCCCGCCGACGTTTTACTGCAGTTGAAGCCCACAATGACCGTTGGTGATACTGTGACATTGTTGAGGGGAGGGGAGACGTTGCATGCTTTAAAAGGAATTGGAGAACATTGAGTAGAGACAGCAAAGCTGTCTGCTGTCCAGTCGATAATGTCGGAAACATTAGCGGGGCCGAGAATAGCGTAGGTAGTGTTATGCGTGTCTGTGAAATACAAGATTCTATCCTCTAAGGAGCGCCCTGAGAAGACTGAATGGGTGGAACTCTTGTTTGCGACCTCGAAGTCGATGCCGCTTTCACGGAGAAGGGAGCAACTGATGCCGCAACCCCAGAAATTGTTGTTACATGCTGTACCAAAATAGTTCTTACTCAGACACCATGGTGCGAGGCCTCTGCTATAATGATGCTCTAGACCCGATGCAGACGACATTTGCACCAACTCAATTGTCTCTGTCGAGATATGGATCCAGGTGTCAGCCGCTTGGATGAATATGCTGTGGACCGTCAACATGAAACTAGTGATGAGAATTTCGGCTTTTACCTCGAGGCGACCGCAATCACGAATACAATTAGCGTAAGCAGAACCACAGGTGCTATGTGCTGTTTCACCTTCCGCTGCTCTAGAAAATTTGAAGTAGTCCATACGTGTTTAGCTGTGTAAACGCTAAATTCCCAAAAAGCTGAGAATTCTGCATTAAAGAGTTTGATGAGAAGATTCATCTGATATGGTGTCGGTAGATTTGGCTTAGAAGTCCCGCAAACTTTCGAATTTTCAATGATGCTCCGCGCGGCGACATAGGAGAACAGCGCCATCAACATGCAGACCAGTGAAAGACTGATAGTGGATGACCAGGACGCGATAAACACAAGCCGAGGGGCAGGAAAGTTGACATAGTAGACGTTACCCTCTGTCACGTTCATCGCCGGACATAGATCGGGATATGGGCATGCTGGCTGTTGCATCCTATTGGCAAACACGAGCCCTATCATGGTTGCCGAGAAGGCGATCATCGGAAGAGAAGTGAGACCACAAGCTAATATTATAATGAGATACGGAGACTTCCAGAGCTTGAGTGCGTCCCAACTTTCGGCTGAGCGTGTGGGTGTTGGTGGTCGTTCCATCTTAGAGGGTTCTGGCGTTCTGGATTCCTCGTCTAGGACCATAGCATCGCTTTCTTGGGCATTGCTCCTGGATGGGGCCCCAGGGTGAGGATTCATTTCCTTCAGACCAGAAGGCAAGACAGGATGTATTCGATCTTCGGGATTGCTTGCAAATCGACGTGAATCTCCAGCGGTCCCAGCCGTGGTATGCTGATGGCTAGTTTAGTCGTCTCAACAAACGAGTTGGAAACGAGACACGGAGATAGTAAAAAATCTTTAGCCGTTCGAATAAGGCACTGCAGAGAGTAGACTGCTTTACATGGACAAAGAACGACGAAGACGAAGTGATGCGCAGGAAATCACAGAACATTACTGCTTTGGAAGTAAGTCCATACATAGAGACCGCGAATTTGTGTCCCATGAAGTGAATGCTATGAATAGTCTAAGTGGGATGTGGAACTATTGTGCGACAAGCACGATATTTCTTTTTTGGGACCCAAAAACATTGGGTTTCAGCGGCTTGGTTCTGAGGCTGTATCCGTAGTTAGTGATTACTTTGGAACATGTCCCATCTTTGGGCATGTATGCCAATAGATGGTGATACAGGATGAAAGTCTGCCTTACCGATCAGCAACGGTTCTATCAGGCTTCTGGATCAGTACGAATGTTGAAAACTGCATTCCAAGACAGCGATGTGTTACCTTGTTCTTTTAAAAATAGACAACCTGGCGGAGCTCTTTTCGAAAAGTTGCATTATCGCTGCAATGAAAACCGGGTTGGGCATATGAGCGTTTCAGTCGGCTCCTCTGAACCTCACACTGTGAATCCAGATAATATAATAATACTTTCCCCAAGAAGTCTCAACAGAGGCACATTGAATCGAGGGGCTTCGTAAAGCCCAAATACTTAATTACTGCATGACTACCGTCGTATAATTCTTGCAGCAGACAGTCATCATCATGGATGTAGCCGCCCATACTTGGCGGAACTCTGCACCAGCCTCCAAGAACCCACCTCCTCGCAGCTAGACCTCGTCCATAGAAGACAATCAGACTTCGCATAATGTCGTAAACAAAGTTGATTGAAGCGCACCTACTCCGGTGATGCTATTAAGTATGATCGTGATTTGATGTAGCTAGGAAAAGAGGATAATTTGAACTTGTCTTGGCACCATCATCGAGCCTAGCTTATTGCAGTAATGGCGGCCCATGTGGAGAAAGTAGATACGAATACATGCACACTGCCTAGTTGGTCAAATATTCTTTCAATCTCGAGGCTTTTCTTGAATCCAAGCATAACATCCTCTCTCTTTCCGACCCTCGAATTCCCCGTCTCGATAATAACGCATGACGAACGATCATCAAAGCGATACCAGCAAGATTGAGACAGCAACGAATATCAGAAGATTGTTCAAGCCTGATATTGTTTTATAATATTTAGTTGCCAAAGGGAAGAATGCTCCAACCTAGGTAAGTGACCCGCCTACTTGCAAGCGACTCTTATGGCATCAATTTCATATATAGAGGAAGTTAGAAAACCCACGTTTCTCCAGGACTCCGTCAAGATAAACTAATATTAAAGAGAAAAGAGGAGCCCTTCCCCAAATCCTAGGCTGTGTCACCCTAGCTATCAATACTTGAAATCACCCCCACTCCTATTCCACTTTCATTTTGACCTTCTCTACGCGCTCACAGTCTCTACTTCCACCTTTGGGAGTGGCGCATTTGTGCCACCCAGATCTGTCTGTCGAGCGTTGGGGTTCTTTGTGTAGTAGTTCGAAATGGCGGACTTGATAGCGTCTTCGGCAAGCATGGAGCAGTGCACTGCATGAGAACCCATCGTTAGCCATCAGTTCAAAAACTCTTCTCCTTCCCTTATCGTAGTATCGAACGGATTACTCACGTTTGACAGGTGGCAAGCAAAGCTCCTTCGCGATCTCCGTGTTCCTGATCTTTGACGCATCCTCGAGCGTCATACCACGTACCAACTCCGTCAAATAGCTACTGCTCGCAATTGCGCTACCGCAACCGAAAGTCTTGAACTTCACATCGCTGATGGTGTTGCTGGACGGGTCGACTCGAATCTGAAGCTTCATGACGTCGCCGCATGCCGGGGCTCCGACGAGTCCAGTGCCGACGTCGGTATCATTCTTTGACATTGAGCCTACGTTTCGAGGCTTGTTGTAGTGGTCGAGCAGTAAAAGTGAAGTTAGCTTGGCGTTCGGACAAAGTATGCGGACATGGCGGAGATCGCAGATGTTCATGCAAAATCCATCACGACTCGATCAATAGAAGGCAATGAAAGAAGAGACGACTTATCTTTCTCGTGATAGTTCCTCCGCGCACCATTAACAGCTGGTGCTGCTGCACGGATTGGAGAAGCGATATTCGGCCGAGCACCCGCGGATAGAAGTCTGCTCGCTTGAGCGGGGGCGACTGTTGCGACTCTCCTGAACATGTTTGGGATCGTCTGTACTGCTCTTAGAATGATTCTGGTAATCAATCGATGATGGCGATCGAGTTTCGTGGGTGGGTCGTAGGGTTAGGGGTTGTCGTGCGAAAGGTTGTGGTTGATGATGCAGGAGCGAATTCTTATGATCGATGTCGGCTTTGACATTTTGCCCGCCGAGACGCCGAACTATGTCATGGGGCGAACCTATGCACGGACCATCAACCCCACGATCTTCGATCTGATAAGGAACACCATCGAAGACATTCACTATACATCACCCACCGTGTGTGGCACCCTTCACATTTGTCTGACGGCCCCAACCAAGGTCATTGTGGCTTAGTAATTGTCATTGAGCTCGGTGAAGACACGAAACACTTTTGCCTCACTTACCGCATCCCACAACTCTTTTGAATTTTGGATGGAAGTGGAAATGGTTCTATACCTTAATACTAGGCTAATATAACTGGATCCTTTCTATAGGCAGTCAATTACCATGCTTTTTGCGCTGCCTTTGGATTGACAAGTCTTCCCTCCTCGCTCATCAATCACACCTTACTCCGCCATAACATGCCCTTGTGACATACCCATTCCGAGGCAAAGCCCACAGCACCACCATCACAAGCGCCAAACGCAATGCCAATGCAAATGCAAAGTTTGATGCCAACTATCACTCTTCTTTACAAACGCCTGAAGAAATAGACATATGCAAACTTTTTCATCTCGTCAACGTCAGCGGCCTTCGCCACCTTTTCATCGTTGAACAAAACCCATGCTGTGGAATTCTCGCCGGGAAGCTGTTTTTGAATGAAGGCTACGTAATGTCTGAGATGAAGCGTATTAATAATACTTCTTAAGATTTGTAGGAGGTTCGGGCTTACCCAGCGTGAATTGAACTTCCTTTGTGGCAAACGATTGACTGTAGCTGGAAGTTGGCTGGTAATTTGTCGCTACCGGGCAGGGACTTCTCCTGTGCTTCTGCGGCAGTCTTGGAGGGATTCTTTAGGCTCGTTAGCTATGATTGTGGCCGGACTGTCGAGTTAAAATTGAGATGAGCAGGGAGGATCATACCTCAGACTCATTGTTATCATCAAAGTCTCCTGCGGCATCTGGATGATTGAACAGCCAGTCAACAGCCCTCTCCATGTCACCGCCGGTTTCCTTTAATGCCTGCCTAGCCTGTGGTGCATTGAAACCCATATTGCACAGGCCCTCAATCTGCTCGGGATCTACCGCTGAAGAACCGGCACTATTGCCACTGCTAGCATTGAAGTCAACTGGAGCGTCAATATCTGGGTCCTCCATGTGAGAGAACAGCCAGTTTGATGCTGCTTCTGGGTCTGAATTCCCAGTGGCATGTAGCGCCTTCTCGCATCGAACCCGGGGAAACCCCATCGCCTCCAGCATTGACAGCGCTGCTTCATTTGGAACCCACTTTGGAGCGCCTCCAGTATCGGCATCCTCAGGGAGGGGTTCTTCATCGTCGCGAAGACCATGAGACTTGTATGCATCGAAGGAGAATGCCTCGTCACCTACAATGACTGGAACATCTTGCTTTGTAGGAACCCAGTTGACAAGTTCGAATCGACGGGCATTAACGGCAAGAACAGCTGGGAATGTCTTAAACAAGCTCCTCTTTATGAAGCCGTCTTTGCTTCCACAAGCAGAACAGGTAAGTTCTACCATCTCATCTGCAGTGAAGATGTCAAGGCACTCTTTCAAAGTGACAGGCTCGAACTCCTCTTTCTCCCTCTCTTTACCCTCACCATCGGTAACTTCCATGTTTGTATCCTTTGGTATTCTCTTGATGGGTACTGGTATGGAGATGTTCTCTTGTTCATCTGTCCGGTATCGCACTTTCTTACAGCCGAGGCACTGCAGACGCTGCTCCATGACGAAGCGGAATGCCTCGACAGGATCTTTGAGAGGCGAAGGGTGTTGAGATCTTGTGATAAGCTTGAGGAGGTGTAGCAACAACTCGAAAGAGTCTTGCTGACGCATCGTAGAAAACTCAGCATGGCCTCTTCCAATGAGGTGCTTTAACATCGCTGGAGCCAATCCTTTCTGATGAGGTACTTCTGGCGAATGCTCCGAGACAATTACGTCGCTATCCGGCCTGGAATAGCGCCCAGAGAGTAGACCATCGGCAACCTTGCGTAACTGCGTCTCAAGGTCTTCGGCTGGAGTAGATGTGGCAGGAGGAGCTTCCTTTGGTAGGAAATAACGTTCTGAGAATTCTGGCATGGAGAACAAGCTCTGTAGTACGCTGGCTAGGTAGCAGCTGTTGCCCAAGTTCTTCAAGCCAGTAAAGCCAGCACCAAACAATGGCTTCAACTCTTTGCCATCCCCAGCTGTCATGGAAAACTCCCATAAAAGGTTTTGCTCTACTTGCATCTCCGTCAGACTCTTCTCCGTCTTGACTCTGTCTTTGATGTTGATGCCCCAATGCGCAAGGTGTGTTGGGAGCTCGGGGTCGATGCGTTCCTCGTCGCAAGCATAGCAGTATATATCCGCAGTACCGTCTGCCGTCAGAGATCCAAGCTTCACGGCTACCGGGTGACCGGACTCCTTCGTATGAGCTACTCCATGGGAGTTTCCACCGATGCCTCCAAACTGAGAACGCCCGCAGCCAAGATTGCCACAAGTGAGACATAACCACAGGTTCTCGTTGAGATCACACTTGGAGCAATGACCAAGCTTCTGAGACTCGATATCCCTAGGTGGATCTTGCTCTAAGCACAGCGTGTGTTCGCATGCGGTCAGCTCCTGCTCCCAAGCCTTGACCTCTTCCTGCCGGGCGAATGTATTTGCCTTCAAGACCGCATCTACGACTTGGGGCAACTTTCCAGAACCCAAGTCTACATTGTCGATACCGCATTCGTAGCATTTCACCTGTGTAGTTGTGTCGTAGCGGTCCGCTTCCGTTTCTGCGGCAATAGCAAGTTTAGAGATCTTCTGGGGAGGTTCGTCACGCTTGACTTTCTTTCGGATGCGCTTGATGTTCAGGACTAAGGGATGGTTGCTAGAGGAAACATGTAGGAGCGAGTGGTTTCTCTCGCCGGTACAACCACCATTGAAGCAGAATAGACAAACGTCGAGCCCGCTCGGATCATCCTGGCGGATGGGTGTCAGCCTAGCCTTCTTATTCTGTGCTGGAAGCACCCCGTGAGGAAAACATACTATGGAATCAAAGCATTGTGTACAATCTTCGCGATAAACGGACTGATTGGTCCCAGGAGGGCGGAGTTCTGAATAATTATGAGCTTGGTCGCATGGGAGCTTCAATCAGGGCGGGGCACTCACCAGGGGAGTTGACATGCGGGCAGGCCATGTTTTCGGAAGAAAGGAGGGTCGTGAGAGAGAGTTAGGTTTGAACAACAGTTGAGTATGGTTACAAGAAAGTAAAAGGCCTGGTTTGAGGCGCACCAGCTTTGGTTTATGATTTGGCAGGCTCGCGTTGTTCGGAATGTTATGACGAACCACGGAAGGTGAGCTTGTATGGTGGCGTAAGGCTGCAGTGGCGGGGCAGTCATCCAGGTACTAAACCATTCACTACTACTACATAGAACATATCTTGAAAGAAAGCGATATCGCTTTCTTGGGTATCTTCGACAATTAATGCATGATTACACGGCCCACTTTCAACCCTTCTGCTTTCTTGCATTGATAGACCAGTTTATCCAGTCCGTCAACAAGGTCGGATGCACCTTCGACTTTGCATCCGCATACCATTCCTTCTGTGTAGCAGAGTACACATCCTCCACCTTCCCGTAATTGCTCTTCTTGAGCGCCACTAAGAGCCTCGCAATGAAAAGACTTGACTTGCTGCAGGCAGCACTGTGCATCTTTGATCCGTCTATCTTTGCCTCTGTATGAACATCTTTGAGGATAGTCCAGAGCTCATCTTCATCATGTAGCTCTGGAATCTCCTTGTTCTTGCTGCTGGACGCGAAGTATTCTTTCAAGAGGTTAAAGCTTTTTTCAGCAATCTGCCTGCTCGTGTTGCTCCTGACTCGTCGCAGTACCGGCAGGATGACTTGAAGCGCCAGGGGGTTCGCGTGCTCACTCTTGACATAGATCAATAACAGGTCAAGAACCCGAATCTTAAAGTTGATGACCGTTGTTTTGGCATCCTTCTTGTCCTTTTTCTTGTTTGCCTCCTTCGTTCTTTCTTGGAAAATCTTTGTGAGGTGCGGGTCTAATGCCATCATTTGCTCGTCGTCCATGTCTGAATCCGAGGAGGAAATATCCAATTCTGCTCCCTCATTGGATGTCTTCAACATCTCTGCCAATTTAGCATCAAACTTTGCTAGTTCTTCATCGTCCGCGTCTTCAATCAAATCAGCGTCCGTCTCACTTCCCTCATCTTGTTCCCTATCTTCATCTTCCTCTGAATCATCTTCGGTTGGACTGCCAGAGTCTGCTTCAATCATCTCCACATCTGATGCACCTTCAAGATCATCAGTTGAACTTGCGCCGTCTATTTCATCGTCTCCTTGCTCAAACAATTCTTGTTGACCTGAAAGGCTTTCTTCCTTATCCAGTATATCGATCATTGAGTTTAAGCCTCCCGACGTAATATCTGCCGTGAATATTGCAAACACCTGACCAGCAAGTTTGCGGAATAGGAGAGATGGTTTTGCGAGGAACGTTAAAAGAATCTCAACAAGCATATCAGAACCGTGTTCTGCCGCGTAGTCTTTCTCCTCGAACATTGTTTTGTAACAGGTGTCAAGCTCGTCTAGCAATACAACAGCATCCGGATCTCCATTGTATACTTGCAGTATAGTGAGAGAGTAAAGAAGAATGAATGCCTGCGCGGATGAATTTTTGTTCGATGATGCTTTCTAATAAATTGTAAGTACATGTCCGATGGCAAGCATGAGGACTGTCGTACCTTGGAGGATAAAGCATCCAACGCGCTATGCGCTTGGTTGAGTGTCTTGAATATCGCCTTGTCCGCATCGAGTGTCAATTGCAATGAAGTTGATTGAATTTTCGACCGAATCATTGTCACAATCAAGTACGGAAACGATACCTCTGGTTCTTGTTCGAGAGCCACAAGATGCGTAAGACATGACGATACTTTATCTCTGAACATCGTACGGCTCGCATCGCTTATTGTAGGTAAGGCTACCTCACTAGTACGCGCGGAATGGGTTGGGGTGAAGTACGCATGCTCGACGATTAAGGCTAGGAGAGTGTGAAGCCACGTGCCATCTCTTGTTGTTTTGCTGCTAATACTTTGGTGCCCCTTATACCCTTTGACAACATGTAAAAGCATATTTCCGATCATCTGGCGTTGAAAGTCAACTATTGATTGCTCCTGATTATCGGGACGAAGAATCATGGCCCGGAAATGCTCGACAATCTTCCCTAATGCTTCATCGTTGGCTAATTGTAAGATAGTTTCTAATGTCTTGGTCTTCGTTAGTTGATCGAAATTTATGCTTCCATGCTTTGACGTTAGCGCGATCATCATCGTAGCTGCCAGCTCTGGTTCGGCTTTGACTCTAGCCTGAATTGCGTTCAATGAAGTTTTGGCGGAACTATGGAGGAATCGTTCAGAGTCTTTCTGATGATTAATCAAAGATCGCATGAAGTTTGGACTGAATAATGCGAGGATAGCCCAATCTGGGACATTTGAAATCAGTCTTGTAAATATTTGAAATCCCCAAGATTTCCGTTCCAGTGAGGCATCTGCGAGGAAAAGATTTTCTATACGAAATTAGTCAATATAACATCAGATTGTGAATGAAGCTTACCGTCGACGATGTCAATCCAGAACTTAGCAAAGTCAGATTTATCAGAACGCGATCCATTTGCCTTGCGCTTCTTGGCTTGCTGTTGGATCATGATTGCCATCACAACATCCCATGCGAAGCTCGGACTAGAGTGAGCGGTTGCCTTGACTTTCTGGGTGCTGTCACCATCCTCGGATGTCGCATGGAAGTTTTCTCTTAGAATGTTCGCAAGAGCCTTTCTCTCATTCCTACTAAGAGGATCTTTAC
The DNA here is from genome assembly GCA_000467715.1 of Hysterium pulicare CBS 123377. NCBI lineage: Eukaryota > Fungi > Ascomycota > Dothideomycetes > Hysteriales > Hysteriaceae > Hysterium > Hysterium pulicare. The sequence goes on from AJFK01000141.1 coordinate 26,204, forward strand.
TGACCCATATATTGCTTGGAAGTATATCCTCCTCTGAGAAGGTTGAGCGAACTGTAAGCCAAATGGCAACGCCCTCGGGAGTTTTGACAATGTTGAATGACGATAATCTTTGTAACATTTCGCGAATGTAGACTTGATGTTGAGGCTGGCCATCCATCTTTTGGACGATATCACACAACATCATACCGCATTCTTCACGTAGTAGAGGCTTGTCGCGTGCCAATCCGAATATATGATCCAGCAATTTGTTCCAGCATTGAATCGAGGCATTAGGTCTAATGAGAATGGAGGATTGCATGATTGCATTGTATCCGAATAGTCTGCCGAGGAGGTGATCTCTCTTTTCCTATTCCAAAGCTTCATTAACTTCATATTATATCAAAACTTAGTACAGTACACGTACCTGACCGGGGACTTTACCCTCTGGCTGCGTTCGTTCAGTAACCAGGTCAATAACGCCATTTGCATCAAGACTCCATCCTTCAATCTGGTCGGTCTTTGGATCATATGTTTGGCGCAGCAATTCTGTCAGAGCAACGAAAAACCCAAACCGGGCAGCTTTGCGACCACTACAAAGGCCTCTTACTAGTCGAGTCAATGCCTTCTCAACTGCATCAACACTCGGCCTATTTTCTGGTGAGAACTTTAAAATGAGCTCTTTTGCAGCCTTCATTCGAACATCTTTAGATTCAGAAGCCAGGTTTTCGTATATTGCGGCAAGCTTGGAGTCCTCTTCAGTGTACTGACGTCGACGTTTCGAAGGAGCTGTGTTTGCTGAGCCACCTTCCCCATCATTGGGACTCTGGCGTCTCTTGCGAGACATGGCTGATGTATCTACAGGAATTGAAAAAGAATGAATTCCGAGCTGGCGTTGCTGGTAGTTGGAAAAAAGTTGCGAATTCTTGATATCGGGTATACATTAATCCGTGCTGCATCTGTAATCGATAACGGAATGACTTCGGCACAAACTTTAGCTCTATGGTAGTTTAATGATTATTCAAGAAGAATCAGTACGTATATTCTTTTCTGGGTGTAGACATGAGAATAGGTGAAGGATAATTCTTATAGATGCCTATAGTCAGCTACATTAGAATTAGCGATAAGCTAGTAATGGTAAGATATTATTCTTTTCCCCAGCCTTTTTTAATCCTATAAATATAAGGCCTCAAGGAAATGCTCCGCTCTAGCTGGGCGTCAACATAGGAACTTGATTTGTAGCCTCTTACTGAGTTCAAATGGCCTGTGTATACCGGGGACAATGAAATTGGTAATGGCAGACGCACTTTGGAACACTAAGATTGCAACACCCTCCTTTAAGGATACTACAACTTCTTGTCTTTAAGAAATATTTCTCTAAAGAAGAAGGAAATTTATACTAAGCGTTATTAGTTACCTTATAGAGCTTTAATATAGAATAATCTATATTATGCCTTTTATAGAGTCTAGAAATCTTATATTATATAATATAAGCTATAAATTCTATTCTAGTATTTCTAGTAATTTTAGATACTATAAAATGTAATAAAGCTATTCTATAGTTTTTTAAAGTTATATAAAGGTAGAATTAGC